>VZTV01035642.1:22820-39073 GCA_013400875.1 Anhinga rufa
ACACATCCCACCACAACCCACACAAACAAAACAATACCTGCTTAACTTCCAGGTTTGGATGACTCCTTGGTTCCTGTGGAACTGGAAACATTGGGAAGAGTCCCAGGACACCGAGAGAGGGTGACACAGGAAGCACAGATAGCTCAGCCTACAATTAAAACCTTAAAAGGAAAGTTTCAAGATAAATACAATTTCAAGAATTTTTTTCATCACTTGATTGATGCATTGCCAAGTAGCACAGAAGTACTTTCTCCCTTTACCTACCTTTCTCCCTAGTATCCACTTGAGTGGGGGGGAACCACCAAGAAGCCTTAATTCACACAAGGACCAAATGCAGTCTTCAAGCATCCTCAGTATCATTTACTCCTTGCTTTTCCCATAAAGTCATGGGAATCAGAAAATATTCCTGAAGGTATCTTAAGATGAGATCATCAAGTCGATGCTTTCTTCACCAATATTTTTGTGACAGCTTACAACTTTGTGCCATCTTAAAAACACAATGAGTATATTCTCTTTTCCTTCAATAGGTCATTAATGAAAGGGTTGACTTTTACCAGACCTTCAACATATGCCAAGGGAATCTCACTCAATCTGTTTGTCCTCAGTAACAACAAATCACCAGGCAGATAAGCCCAAGTACAGTTTTCCAGCTGCTGCATAATAGCTTCATCCAGTCTGTCTTTCCATAGTTCATCTTGTCTAATTCTTCAAAAGAGGTTGAAGAAATTAACATGAGAACGAGCTCACGCTGAGGGACAATGTTTCTAGTAATTTATAATCCCAGTTTTGCTCCTAGTGAATTGGCCAAAACTTAATATACAACCTTATCTGAGCACCTCCACAGCAGAGCTTCATAAAAACACTGAAAGATAACAATCGTAAAATTTTGAAAACATAAATGATAGACCCATAATGGGATGTTTAAGTCTCCAATTCACTTGGAAAAGAAAAAGAGCTATAAATTAGAAGAAATTAGAAGAAATACAAGCTCCAGAAGAATACCTCTGTGCTAGATTTTACTTTATATACCCAGAATAAATTTTCATTTTAGACAGGGGGAGATGTGTTTACTTATTTCCCTGAAAAATGAATGTCACAGACTGGATCTATCTAGAGCCTGATATATTATTTCTTTGCATGCCTTGCTGAATGGCAAGAGGAATGTAACCAAAACATTTTAACTACAAGGCCAAGATATAAAACACCAACACGCTAGAAGTTGCCCCACAGGTTTTTTGCTAAGAGCACAGGTAACCACTTAGCAAGACACCTTGACAAACAAATACAAGGATCCAGGTTTCTTGGGATCATTTAGCTGAGCCCTGTTAAGAATCCCCTTCTCCACCTCTGCCTGGACCTCTCAAGCCAAAGGCTACAAAGCCATAACTCCATGGCTCATGTAGAAATTAGTTGCCTTGAAATGCAAATAGTTTTAAGGCAACTAAATAGTTTAAACTGCCAGTGTGCAGAAAGAAAATTTAATAGTGATCAGAGGTGTCTGAGGTGCTTCAGAGAGCAGACAGAAAGGCACAATCCCTGTAGGCCTTACAATCTAATTAAGTTAATTAACCATGTTATTTCCCTAGTTCCTGGTAACTCCTTAAGTCAATGAACTAAGACTTAACAGCAAAGTACATAACTAGGAGCTTTATTGATCATATCTACACACAACACTGACTGAACTCCCAAAGTCATGGCTTGGCATAAAACCTATAAAATACACTTCAAGTAGCAGACTTTCACTTTATTATCCCAAAGCCCTGTGCAGGTACCAGAGATAGGAAAGAAGTGATCAAGAGGCAGGGACTAAAATTTTAATAGCAAGAGAGCAAATAAGCATGGGCTTAATATGTTAATCTACATTATAAGAAGCAAAAAAATCATTACAGTTATTCAATTTTAAAAATAAAAAATTTACATTTGTTCATCACCTCTCATAAAGAAGGATCCTGGAGTATTTTACAAATTAATAAGAAGGCCAGACCTTCAGTCACTCATTTCTCCACATCCTCTCCATACCTTCTGTGGCTAGTCTCACTTCAGAAAGAAGCAAGCAGCTCCTCAGCCCAGACAGGGAGGAATGAGGAGGGCAGAGAAGAAAAGCTGCAAGGATTTTGCCTGCAAGGTAATTCAGGCTTCCCCATACAAGGAGCTCTCTAATGCAAGAGATGCTTTACACCAGCTCCAGCCCCACTACGCATCACTGCCGCGTCTCCTCAGCAAGGGCACAACATCCAAGACCAGCAGGTCAATAGAGAGACCACCGCCACCTCTGAACACAGGCCACACATCCCCGATTTTGCCTCCCAGCACAAAACAGCGTTGGCCTCTCTTTCCTTATTGCCGATGACTCTTCCATCACTTCCTCTGCTTACAGCAGCGTAACCACACAGCCCTGTGATATGGCATTGCCATGGCCAGTAACTGGCCACAAGCTCTATACTGAGCTTGCATGGCCTCAGCACTGAGGCTTACCAGGCTTGCTCTGTCTGAGCTTTTCTTGACCTGCCCACAGCTTTGTTTTACTTGATCCAGCTGTGGCAGCAATGTCTCTAATTGACCAGGTATTTGTGGCTTTGTTGTACATCTCTGTATGGTACGACCATAGTTTTATATGGGTATTTATAACAAGCAGTTATTCTATGAAGAATGAGATATTTATGACCAATATGATGACACAGTGGAGAGAAATAGTGCACTTGAGGAGCAGAGATATAGTCTGTGGCAGAGGGGAACACCAGCACAGCATGGCAAGCAATGGGGCACAGACTTGACACTGGAGACCTCACAGCTCTAAACAACTTACCCATGATCAGTTAAAGAAATGCACACCTGGAGCTGGGCTAAACTGCTTGTAGGGATAATGAAGAGAACAAATAGCATCCAGCATACATAAGCTGTAACATAACCTGGAGCTGCAGACTGATGAGCAAAGGTGTTAAAGTGTCTTAGCAAACAAAAATGACCCCAGGCAGAGCCTAACTGAGGGAGAAGTAGCCATCAATACAAACATTGTATCTCCCTTGGTGAGTTACACAAACGTATAACAATTTTAGCTGCATCAGTCTTCTTTCTTCTTCTGTAACAATTATAGCCAGACTAGTAAGGGTTAGACTCTTACAATTTCAATTACACTCACAAGAAATTGTTGGCTTTTTATATATAAGTTGTGCCACTTCTTCACCCATAAAAAAAAAATTGAGTGCAACAGCAGTCACACACAACATAGAGCAATGGCAGGCATGAGGGGACCCCTTAATCCCCTTTCACCAGCTCTTGTCCAGAATGATCTATTACCAGCTCCTAATGACACTGAAGAAGTTGTTCATTTTTGAATAGGTCAGTGACTCATCATTTTAACTCACTTCCCTCCACTAAAAATTAATGAGCTCCTGAAACAGTATTATCCTGGATGATCAGTGCTTTAACGTCTCACTTACAGGGAGGGAAAGTAGACCCCACAGGTTCCTTCCAATGCAGGGTCACCACAGTTGGTCACGAAGATGGACTTATTCTCTTGGTGGGAAGCAACCACCTCCTGGGAAGAGGACACCTTTCCACAAAGGAGTTTTTGTGGATGTTGGGCAGATCTGTGTCTGTCTTCTCTTGCAGTGACATGGGAATATCGTACACTAGAAGAGAGCTGCACTTTAATAAACCCATCCAGCCGTGGCCCAGTCCAACAAACCACCTCTGTTCTCTTGCTTACTTGGCTGCATAAATGAGTTTTCCTACTCCCCCTACTCATCCCCAAGTTGTTCTTTTCCACTCTACTTCAAGTTCATATGCATAGGGGAAAAAAAAATAAAAGAGGGAAATATCTCAAATATATTATCTCTTCAAGGAGCTCTACCCCCTTTACTCACATAACATTCCCCAAACCACCATCAGCACACTTTGATCTGTGCTGTGAGAGTATTTGTGTTGTATGATAGGGCCTATTTCACTCTCGACTCATGAGCCTGACTAACTCGCTGTGTCAAAACTGTTTAAGGGTTTAATAGCTTGCCAGTGGCTAACCAACCCTCTGGTTAGTAGCGGACTGAGGTGGTGACAGGTAGATAGGAAACAGGACTCGTACACCAACTATCACATCGGCTCAGAGCAGTCATTCATCAAGGAAATCTGCCAGGCTCCAGCAAGAAACTGAATGAGGAAAGCTGTGGGTGGGGAAGAAGTAGGGTTTGGAGTGGGGCACAGTGTCCACAGAGGAGTTTGCAAAGCTGGGGGCTGTCACAACTTGAGGGTGTTTTCCTGGCTGTCACTTACTTGATGTTGAGGTTTCAACAAGTCAAATCCTGGACTACCCCACTGTACAGGGGCACAGCTAACAAGGATATTGCACCTACTTAGGGGCTATGTAAAGCCTGTAGACTCAATTCACCCTAGAGTTAGATTCACATAAAAAAAAAAGCAAAGCTGCACATGTTCATATACAGAGGAAGTTCCTCAGCTGTTTTAAAACACTGCAGAGGTGGCCATCACCACCTGCCCCGGTAATGCAAGGGCGGCTTTGACAGTGCTTTTCCCTTACACCCTGCTGAAAAGATCCCCCACTTCTACGCAGGGGCTTTGACAGCATGCTCATCATGCCAAGACCTGAGCACAAGGGGATCTCCCTGCAGTGTAATTCAACACTGCTCTCCCTGTATGCTGCTGAACGGCACCTCCAGCCTATAGCCAGCTACTTAAAGTTGCAATTCTATAAGAAACTCACAGCTGTGGAGGGAGATAACTAGGAAATAAGCCCCCTCACTCCACACTCCTCGAGCTCCCGCCCCTCGCTCCCACCTCCATGCTCTCCACCACTGCATTGAAACCAAGCACGAACGCTGCAGCTTACAATTAAACATCATGACATGATTCTGCAGGAGAGAAAAGTGGCACTGAAAAATGGCACCCTGAGGACTTTAAGCTCCCTAGAGAAGTCAATGGCAAGGCAATGAAGGGTGGTTGGGAATCACTGTCCCCATGCCCTGCCGGGAAGCCCCTGGAAAGGAGCAGCTGCTTCAAGCAACAGTCGGGGAAGCAGATGGGTGGCAGAGGACAGCGTTCCCTGGCCAAAAGCCACACTCCCTCTTAATTATTCAGAGAGAGAAACTGGATGGCATTCATTGCATTGTTGTCCGTCACCGAATTACTCCCAGGCAGTACGTGACCCTTGGCAAGGGGCAGCCCCAAAGTGCGGGGGTAGTGCCGGCTGCCAGAGCAGTGCAGGGTTCATCACAGAACAAGCCTGGCTCTGCGAGCTGGAGGCACACGGCTGCCGCACAGCCCATCCCCAGGTGATGACACATTACAGCAAACCCTCAAGAAAACTGAGCCTCACAGCCTGGTTTGCAAATTTTTTGCTTTCTGATCCCCAGCCCGCTTACTAACAAGCCCCCATGTAAGCACAGTGAAAGTGAAAGAATCATAGTAAAGTAGGACAGAATATGCCAAAAAGCCAATTACAATGGCTATTTCAAAAAAAAAAACAAAAAAAAACAACCCAGGAGCCATCTCTATATATGGCCAAACAGCCTTGGCAGGTGGGGGGGGGAGGAAAAGAAGAATAAATACAATTAAACAAGCAAGACAGACAGTTCCGCTTTGTGTTATGTTTGAAATGCGGTCTCCAGAGGCTGAGGAAGCAGCATGACTAACTAGGGTGAATTTTGAAATTCCTCAAAGGCAGGTTGCCTAGATGTGCAGCCAGACCCAGGCTGACAGAAATGCTGCTAACAGCACCTAATTTGCTAGAGGATTATCACTTGATGTAACGGATGGAAACTAGATTAGATAGCCGGTAAACTCACAACAGACATCATTACTGTAGGGGAAAATTTTCACCCACTTAAACTGAACTTTTTGTTTTACTCAGCTGTGTGCTGCAATAGATTTACAACCCTGTGCCAGAAAGGCATTTTCTACCACACTTTGGTCATTTTTCCAAATATTTGGCACAGCTGCTATGGCTCTGAATGTGAAAATGTTAAGCATGGCTTTCTCTGAAGTTACACTCAATATCTTCACTTTCATCTCTGTTTTGACCTGAGCATCAAAGCCTTTTAAAGTATGGTCATTGCCATGTTCTGCAGACGTGAAGACTAGGGCATGCAGAGGTTTGCAGCCTGGTTTTCCGAGTGGCACAGAACTCCTCAGTCCCATTAATTTCAACTGACAGAGAAAAATTCCCCACCACTCTGAGAAACTAAACAATAATTTTATTTTGTTCAAAGCCCTATGCTCTGTCAGGAACAGAGCTAGGCACAGGACCAAAAGGCCTGCAGCTCAATCCCCAGTACTAACCAACGAATTAATAAGTGCCAGCCACACTGAAACTGCTGTAGTTACCACCGGACTACAACCTTATCTGTTGGGCAACACGACAGCTATTTAATGCAACCATGTGCAACGGCATGAGGTGTTTGGATGGGATGTAAAGAAGGACACAGAGCCCATGAAACATGTTAGAGTAGCAGAATATGACCAATAAATTGGAGCATGCTCTCAGCATCAATGTCTCATCTGAACACACGCCATGGGATTAGCAGCACGCCTGAGTTTTACTTTCATTTGAAACAACCTCAAGGCAGCACACCAGCCTCCAGCCCCATGTGGGGACAGAGCCCAAACATGTTATTCACAGCTACATTCCGACCCTCAGCACAGAAAGGACATGGACCCGCTCTAGCAGGTCCAGAGGAGGCCACGAAGGTGATCAGGGGGCTGGAGCACCTCTCCTATGAAGACATGCTGAGAGAACTGGGGTTGTTCAGCCTGGAGAAGAGAAGGCTGCAGGGAGACCTTATTGCGGCCTTCCAGTACTTAAAGGGGGACTATAGGAAAGAGGAGGGGAACCTCTTTAGCAAGGCCTGTTGTGACAGGACAAGGGGTAATGGTTTTAAACTAAAGGAGGGTAGAGTTAGGAAGAAACTTTTTACTATGAGGGTGGTGAGACACTGGCACAGGCTGCCCAGAGGTGGTCGATGCCCCATCCGTAGAAACATTCCAGGTCAGGTTGGCTGGGACTCTGAGCAACCTGGTCTAGTTGAAGATGTCCCTGCTCACTGCAGTGGGGTTGGACTAGATGACCTCTAAAGATCCCTTCCAACCTAAACCATTCTATGATTCTGTGACCCACCAAGAAGGAACCTCCACAATTTGTGGCTTCTTTGTTAAAGACTAATTTAAGTCAGTTATTCAAAAGCTGTTTGCAAGAGTTATTTAAAAAAAAATAAAGTTAAAAAAGCAGGAACACCAAGATATTTCTCTTTCATCTTCATTCACTCTCCAGCAACTCATATCGATTTCTGCAGTGCAGAGTTAAAGCAACTCTTGTGTTTCATCTCCTCCAGTACTGCTAACAGCTCTGCTGCTGGTCATTCACTCACTTTTCCTAAGACTGAGCTTTATCTTTAATATGTGTTCCTCTACTCCCCATTCCCTCTTATTGGTATAGAAAGACTTCCTTATTTAAGGGGGAAAAAACCCAACTTGTGCAGTTTAAAGGACCACACCCATCAAGAGGAATAAGTAGGCAAATGAGAGCATTCCCAGTATCCAAATCCACATCATCTCTGGATGCTGAGGTACAGAAGAGGCAAGGAGCTGTCAACTATGCTCAAGTCCTACATATAAGGTGTGCAGGTCAACCACATACCAGCACTGAGGAGCTATGTCCTTCACCAAGCACAGACATCAGATTGCTCTTCTCCTGGGACCTGGAGGGATACATCCTGCAGGAATAGGACCTCACAGCATGCTGGCCATGAGATTTCTTTCTAAGTCACTGAAGACTGCCAGTCAGAGACCACTCATATCCCAGCTTGAAGAGAAAAACCAGAGATGGAAGAAGGCATAAAGAGATGATGCTCCCAAGGGGGAATAAAACAGAGAGGCAGCACCACAGATCTATCAGTCCTCGCACCACAAAAGGGAGGGTCATGAAGTTGGGTTTTTTTGTTTGTTTTTAATGGACATGACTGAATGTACAATAAGGAGACTGACTGCCTCCTATTCCAAGATGAAAGTAAGCAAAAGAACATTCAATCTAGAAAGAAAGTATTAATTCCCAATAGAGCCCTCTGTTCAGGATTCACACATAGTCCTGAAACAAGCTGCTACAAATATTTACTAACTCATCCTCCCAGCTCTTTGCCAAGTTTATCCCCCTGTGACAGCCCCAGAGAATTGCCCCAGATTCCCAGTAGCCAAAAGCAATGGATCCAGGCAAGTTGTTTTTAATGAGGGAACCCCTATTCCTGAAAATAACAACATTTTCTGGAAAACACATAAAAAGGACTGGATCTGCATCAGGAAAGCATGCTAGTACCAACTGAGAAGATAGCAACTTAGCATCATTAATTTCTGTAAACTGTCACTGCCTGACAGTTTGCCTTATTCTCTCTTTTTTCTCCTTGTTTCTTTGCATCTCACTTGTTGCTAAAGCTTCAGGGTCTCTGCTGCAAGGGGATGCAAATGAATACAAGCCCTCCTGCACCCCCACCCTGAGTCTACACACCCCTTCTGTGGTGACTGCTCTTGTCAAACTGGGGCCAAAGGTAAGACAGGGACCCCCTGTGCCAGACACTGTAGGATCACCTAAATAACTTTCCCCTGAGAACAGAGAGGAAAAGCTTTTTTTTTTAATGGAAGACAGGAGGAAAAAAAAAAAGTCCAGAGGCCAATCTCAGCTCCATCCCACAAGACCCAAGTGAGATCTCTCAAGCTTGATGGAATCCTTGCTGCTAGTAGCGGCTCCCCTCTTGGGTTGTATGAGGCAATAACTCAAATGTAAGCCAGGACCTTTATTTCTCTGCACAGATGAATGAAGTGTCACCAAGATGACTAACAGCATGACACGTACAAGAAAAGGTGACAACACCTATAATCCAAACAAATACTCATAACAGCCTCTGACTCTGGCAACAAAGCAGCAGCCAAGGTTAATGTAAATGCTAAAACTTAATAAAACTGCTAAAACGAAAGCTCCACAATTCTTTGTTCACAGTGGAAATAAGGTTGTTAAGCAAAAAAGTGTATTACTTTTTAGACCAACATTCAACAAATTGAAGAGCATAGAATTGAATTTATTTTGCAGCCTCAGCAAGAAGTTTCTACTCATCAAGATGCAGCTGTTTAACTGGCAGGGTCACTGACACCTCTACTTAAATACACAGATAAGACATGGATCTAACCACATCTTAATGCATAGCATTTCCTTGGTCTCAAACAGCACATGGTAGCCACCTTATCCTTAAATGCAGAGTGGTCTTGATGCAAAATACCAGAAGCTGTCAGAGGAAAATACGTTTGACTGAAATAACGTCCCAGTGGAAAGCACATTTGATTGAACTAACGTCCCAGTGGAAAGCAGCACTCCCAATGCTGTCAGTGGAATCGGCAGGTTTTGCTGGAGCCAGAAAACAGTCCTGGCTCAAAAATGAAAGCCAGTAATTACTAGATGCCAAGTTCATCTAACATTAATGAGGGGGAAGTCACTAACAGGGAAATCACAATAATTGTAGAATTTATTTGTTTTAGTTATCTTATTTTAATTCCTTCATCTTCCAAAGACANATTTTAAATTGAAGTCTTCATTACTTTTCCTCTCAAAGAAAGAAGTCCATGGGAAGATCAAGTATAACTAGACAAAGTGCAGACCCTTCCAAAAAGAAATGTTTTATCCCAGTCTGTGATTCACCTGAGCCAAGCACTGCAGAAGAGAAGCTACCACTTCCAGCAGAGGCCATCAGCATAGGATTTATTTTCCAGACCAAGTGCTGCCCATGCTCCAATCCCAGTTACATCAGTGTCAATCCACAGTAGCCATACTCATTTCACGAACGTAAACAGATATTTACATAGTGTAACTGCATTTGGCACAAGACGTGCAATGCAGGAGCAGTTCCCATACACATGGGGTCATCACCTGCATTCACTGGAGCAGGAGACGTGTGGCTTCTCTGGGAAGAGGTGATCACAGACAAAAACACAGAAAGTTTTCAACTTGCTCTAGATGTTAAACAAGCCTTTCAGGCATAGATCATTGCTCTGAACTTCAAGGGATAGGACTGGCTTTTAAAAGAGATGGCTCTATTTATGTGCGCAGAGCTCCAAAAATGCCCAATTCACTGTCTTGGGGTTCATCTACCAATGCATAGTTCCAACAGAGCTATACCCTGATAATTATTCTACTGTATTTACACCTCTGTAAATTCACTTGTTTCAAAATAAATAATTTTATTCCACTATAATGAAGTCAGATAATTAGAAAAATAGTAATTTTTACTCTAAAATGGGACACCCATAGGAAGGCCTACACAGTTTTAACCACAGAAAGAGATAACCCAGCACAGAGCACATGCCCTGGCGGATAGCCTTCTTTTGGCTATCCACCCACTAAGGGGGTCTGGGTGTGAGTATAACTAAGCAGCTCCCCTGCACTTGTGTCTACTTAGAAGAGACAAACAGCAAACCAAAGAAAGGCAGAACAAGCCATCTGCCTCTTAGACCTGCCACACACCTCGGTTTAACCTGAGCAATCTTCATCCCAGTGCAACCCAGAGCATCCGAGGACCTGTGGGTCAGCAGCTGCAATTGTAGCTCGAGACTGGAGCAGCTTCAAATACCATGTCCACTTCCTGGGAACTGCCCACGTGCTTCTCCACTATGCTTGGCATGACCCCATAGCAACACCAACAGGTTTGGACAACAACAAGTACGGCACAAATCCAGACAGTTCTGGCAATCCTTCTCACTCCAGAAGTCTCCTGGCTACCACAATTCATGGTTTCCATCAAGGTCTTCAGCTTCCTGAAAGGCTCCCCCCCCCGATTTTCCAACCTTGGCACCTCTAGAGGGAGAGCATGCCAAACCACTGCAGCTGATGCATTCGCTCAGCACTGAGCGGCATCACTCAATATTACCAATAAAAACTCCTTTGCAAGAAGCCCTACAGAGTGTAACAGCTTAAGCAAGAGAACAGAACCGCACTATGTCCATACAGTTTCATACGGCCAAATTCAGCGAACACAGGATCAATTTCAGGTTGTAAAACCTGGCAGACCACTTCAAAAAGCAAAACAATGATCAATCTGTCTTTAATCAAATTCCAACAAGGCTTTAGAGTCATTCCATAAAACCCTTATGGCTTCATCCCTAGGTTGTGCAGGACTTCTCAGTCAGAGCTAAAATTTTACGATTGCTAGAGTACAGGATCAAAAGCAGCAGCCCAAACTCAGCGCAGCGTGACAGTGCGACAGCCAGCGAGGAAGGGAGCAGGCAAGCACAGCGCTCAGGTGCAGCTGTTACTCCCTCACTCGATGGGTGCCAAATCTACATCAACATATTAATGAACGAAAAAGACCCCATGAAAGTCTAGCAGGATTTGCTCTGGCTGTCCCATCAGTTTGATGAATGAACATTATCCCTTAAGCATTACCACCGCAGCCTTCAAGCAATCCTAATTCCCTACCACACTTCACTGGAGGGTCAGAACCTCTATTTTTACATTTTGTTTAAAAGCAGTGGCCTGTATAATAAGTATTACCAACAAACAGCAGCCCATAAATTCCTGAGCACTGCGTGTGCAAGTCCTCGTCTCTGACAAAGCTTGGATGTGCTGTAAAATAAGAGTATCACATACAGGAATATATTAATACACTGTATTCAGCAGACAGACATAACAGCCCTTCAACCACAGAGCAGTTCAATCACCCACTATTTAAGTGACAGCTATCCAGTAGAATTTCTTTACTGAAAATTAAGGGCCAGTACAGTAGACCATGTCATTGTAGGTTTGTACAAGAAGGACTCCGTAAGGCAATGCATTAAAACTGAACAAACTCAACCTGGCACTGAAAGATGGTCCTAAGATTACTTGATAAATACAAAAACCTCCTTTCTAAATGAGTGAATTATTTCTGATGTGGTGAGCACAAGAGCAAACATGTAAAATTTAGCAGCAGAATAGTTGAACTGATTTCAAGTTATGCACACCACACAGTCAGCAAGATCAAAATGTTTATGGGTAAGTGAACAAAAGACAATTCACATTATTTTTAACAGTTACTCTATTTTAGTTATTTCACACATCACATGTGCATGTCACAAACAACATGGAACTCCATGAAAGATCTTCTAATTTTCTGCTAATCATGCAAAACCAGCAAATTTCCATCTTATTGGGATGTTTCTCCTTGACGTGTGTGATTAAGAAGAATCCCATTTCCAGTCATAATCATAGTTTCACAGCTATGGAGCAAAACATCCTGGTACACTGTTCCGAGGACAGAATAAAAAGCTGATGTTTATAGCCCAGCTGTTATAAACCCCATCAAGACAGACGGCTGTGATATTTTTACCTTCTCTTTATAAAAATTTAAATAGCTCTGCCAAAACCATGAAAAACCACCCCCCTGCTAAATTTTCCCCAGGGTCCCACTGCTGCCAAATTGCACCTGCAGCAAGATAAGGCAGGCGAGAAGGGGAGATCTTGCAGCGTGTTTTACTTCGTTGCCCTCCTCCTGCAAATCAACCTGCACCACAAAGGATTTCCCTCTCCCCACACACCAGAGGACACCTCTCTCTGCCCATGGTTGCACAGCAGCAAAATGCCCCTATATGCTCTTACAGCTGTTTCCAAGGTAACCAGCACGGAGCCTTATACAAGGGAAGGAAGCAAACAGCAGCAACGCCATCCTACAATATTGTCACTTTTTGGATCAGGTCTGAGTTGCCCTTTTCCCCTCCTCCTTTCCAGCTGACCCATGATTCATGCAAGGGGTAGGTAACCCACTTCACATTTTATAATCCCATTGCATCAGTCTTTCTTAAGGTTTGGGTTTGCTGAGTTTATTTTTTTTAAATAAGGCATCATGTTGGAGTTTTAAGGTGAGAGTAAGATTTTCTGGTTTTACTGAAAGAAAACTGTCTGGGGGAGGAAGGGGAATTATATCAACAGCCTAAATTTACACTCAAACTCTGTATTCCCTCCCAGTAGGAGCAGAAAAATGTCTCAGGTTTAGCAAAGGGTGTCTGCCCGCTACTGCGGCCCATGTTATACAAGTCATATACATCTAGATAACACTTGTTTTCATCAGCATAAAAGCATCTCCACTGCTCAGTCTGCAGATACAGTTTATCCTTTCTAGGCATCCAGTTTCCACATCCACTCAGATGTGCCAAAATCCCCAGAGACTTTCCCACCTGCCCACATACATTCATGCTCCTAAAGCAGAAATTAGCCTTTGCTTCTTTTGCTACTGAAAGCAGCAAGGATACAGTCCAAAACCTGCAGTCTTCACATAAAGGACAGCAGCACAAGGGAGGAAATTGGGATGACAAAGGGTCTGGCATAGCCGACTAGTTCTCTCCACTGCCCCGAGAGAGGACCAGCTATCAGGGAGGTAAATCAGCATGAGATCTGCCCACGCAGCTCTGTATGCACAGAACTGCCGGACTGTATGCTCTAACCTCCACTCCCAGGTCCGAGACAACCCCATAGTTACACAGAGAAAAGCAAATCAACCCCCTGCCTTGGGAGTAACAGGGCTATTATCAATACAGCTGGAGGGAACACATTTTCCACCAAGAATTTCCAGCCAATTCTTTTATTCCTGCATGAAACACAGAACAAGGAGTAGCACATCCCATGTACAACCCTCTTGTGGTGGGGAACAACAATACATTACAGAATAAAGCATTTCTGCACACTGGTCAGGAGTCACCCCCATCCCCCAAGGGACAAAAATTTAAAGGCAAAACATGCATATGGAAACTCACTGTGGGTGGCGTTTTGAAATGGCAATCATACTTCAGCGCAGTTCGCGTATATCTTGCATTTCCCCACGTCACTTTCCACGGCTGACCTTTTGAATACCAACTGTGATTAATGAAGCTTTCAACCCAGCACTGAATGGCGGCAAATTGCAGAAGATGCTCATCACATTAATATTCAGTAACCAAAATATACCGCTCTTCTAATCACAACTGTGCTCCTGCCGAACACCAGGACATTTCCTTTGGAAACTTAAGTACTACAGTCCTCAGAGGAAGTTAACACACTGATGGGCCAGAGCATGCATGCCTGGGGGAGAAGCTCCCCAGCTTAGATATCTGAAACAAAAACTATCACATCTGCATAGCCATGGAGATGCCAACAAGGCAGACATAACTTGTTTTGAATAAGGAAAACTAGAAGTCAGTATTTCTTTATAGACTGGTTGGAAGTTGGTTTGCAAAATCAAAATCTAAACAAAACCCTGTAGAGGTTTCCTGGCAGCATTGTACGTGACATGATGTGAAACGTTCTCTAGCACCCAGTTAAACCCCGTTCCATAACTGTTATTACTGCAGTGCTGCAAAAACATTACCAAATACCTCCTCTGCTACCCCTGCAGAGTTCTATGCTGTAATACAACCATCAAACCAGTCGCCTTGGGGAAAGGGGAAAGAAGTTCCCTATAAACTCAGCACATTCTTTAGCAGGCGTATACCTCCTCCTCTGTTCAGCACATCAGCTTGAGCCTGCCAGATTTAGTCGCAGAATGGTTTATCTAGAGGAATAACTAAATGGTAACTTCCAAAGACTGACTACTCTTGAGCCGCCCATGGAAATAAATGCAACATCTCTAGGGAAAATGCCCGTCGTACTTGAAGGGATGCACACCAGTCACAGACTCACTGCAGTGCTGGGACTGAAGGCAGAGGGAGGGAAGATGAGGAGGAAAGGCATCCCATAGACCCCAGAGACAAGAGCCAATATATACACATGAAGTCACAGAGAAAGTAACCTGGCAAACACGCAAACCCAGTACAGCTGTACATCAAGAGTTTGCTGCTATAAATGCCTAGGGCCCCTAAAGCCATCCCTGGTCCAGCAGTGCAAGAGCATCCCTGTCAGCTGCAGCAGGGCAGCATTACAAAGCACTGCACCAGAACAGGGCCGAATTCACATCAACAGGTCTCAAGGTGTCAAACAGGGGACCAATTTACTCTTCTACAGGACAAGATTGTTAACAGCTCTGTCTCAGGTGGCTGGAGTCCCCCGTGGGAAGCTATGGTCCCAGAGGGGTCCAACACAAGAAATAGATGGTGTTCTCCTAAAGCAGTGGGAGCAAGGAAGCAGCATCGGAACAACTGAGCAGCTTAAAAACTCTGTCCTGACACCTTACAGGGCATCCAACAGCACAATTTCTCTCCGTGCTCATTAACCAGCAGGACCAGAGGATTCCATGATTTTTGCATTACTCACACCAAATGACGCAACAGTGCCGCTTCAGCTATTTGGTAAGTCCGCTTACCAGCGGACAACCTAGGGAGGCTGTTGGGGAAGGGACGCAGAAGAAAAACCTGCCATTAACCACTTGCACCAAAGCAGCTGAGGTTAGTAAGAGACACATTCCTGTTTACTTTTGCCCATCCCAGATCAGCCTCTCCACCCGAGTCTTGTGAGAGCACATGAGAACTGCACTTCTTTTCGGAGACATAAACTTTCCCACCACTCTCACCCCTGTTCATTTCTAAACCCAGAAGCAGGAGTGCAAGGTTTAAACCTCCCTTACGCTGTGCCACCTTGTGGATGTCTTCTCCTGACTTCCATGAGCTGCAGGTCCAGCATTTATTTAACATCACACTCTTGAGCATGTAAACAAAATAATTCACAGTCACTGTGAGCAACAGTAAGCAGCACAATAAGAATCGTGCTACCGCGACACATCCTCTGGGCAAGTCACAAACCCTTTAATCCCCAGCTGGAGCTGGGCACTGGGAAGAATTACCAGCTGAAAACAGCAGCACCAGTAGCTTTAGAAAGTTAGAGCTCAGATGCCGCAAGCCCCTCTGAATATTGGGAGAGGACCGCGCAGCCACCTCTCGCTCAGGATCGCCCCCACCATTTAGAGAAGAAGAAAAAAAAATAATCACAACAACAAAAAAAAATCCCCCAAACCAAGCAAGCCCAGGGATGGAAGGACAGATTTGCTGCAGCAAAGTTTACCGGCACGAAGAGCATCCCCCCTCGAGCCCCTTCATCCGCGGAGCCCCATGCCAGCAGAGGATCGCCCCCCTCCCCAAAAAGGAAGGGGAAGGCGAGGCGGAGGGTGACCCCGAGCACCTCCTCTCCCCCCGGCCGTGCTCACCGTCCTCTTGCATCCGCTGCAGGCACAGGGCGAGGCTCTTCCTCCAGCCCGGCATCGCGGCGGGGGCAGCGCTGCCGCCCCCCGGGGCAGCGGCGCGGCTGGAGGGGCCCGGGGGGGCCGGCGGGA
>VZTV01035644.1:0-19321 GCA_013400875.1 Anhinga rufa
TGTTCTCTAAGCGGCTTTAATGGGGAGCAGTTACTGAAGGGAGGGGGGCGCAGGGGATGCCGCTCCTCCCTGGGATCCTCACGTGCTCCCCTGCAGCACAAGTGGTGGATCTCTAACCCTGCAGTAAGCCAGTTTGGAGATCCATCTGGTCAAACGCATAGACAGGATCAAATGCCTCCGAGTTAACCTGTTTTCCATCCGTGCAGCTCCTTGACCGAGCTCACCGCAGGGCCGGTGGTGCACCGCTGCCAGTGCCAGAGTGATGAGAGCTGCAAGATGCGCAGGGCGAGCACCCAAGGGGAGGACTGCCCCATTTGCGGTAGCTAAACAACAGATGGGCTTCATGCCATCAAAACGCATCAATCTCAAGCTGTGGTATGTAATGTAATACGTATGTAGCGCGTCCACAGGAATGGAACTGTGGCAAGAAACGCTCAACAGGGAAAGCTTAGATTTTCAGATTTAGCACAAGTACTTATGCTGAAGCATCTTCTGTGTTCTAAATCAGATTCTGTCGGATCAAGGCTGGGGATTTTTCAAGGCAGAACCACCCAAGTCAATATCACAGCACTGCAGTCTGGTCTAGTGACTGAGAGCAGGCTCTACATTTTTAAGAGCATAAAAATAAAGCCTTATTGAGTCAGACCAGCTTTTGTCTAGTCTGTAACCTCTCCAGCAGCTGAGTTCATGCCTATTATCAGTAAACCCACATGATCCACAAACCCTCTATCAGAGATAAAAACTTTCAAAAATAAATCTCACATGGGAAGAGCTAAGCTTGAATGAGAGTTTTGGTTCATCCGTACAAGGAGCGGCTGAAGTCACTCAGTTTGTTCAGCCAGGAGAAGAGGAGGCTGAGGGCAGAGCTCATCGTGGTCTGCAGCTTCCTCACAAGGGGAGGAGGAGGAGATGCAGGCGCTGATCTCTTCTCTCTGGTGACCAACGACAGGACCCGAGGGAATGGCAGGAAGATGTGCCAGGGGAGGGTTAGGTTGGGTATTAGGAAAAGGCTCTTCACGCAGAGGGTGGTGGAGCACTGGAACAGGCTCCCCAGGGAGGCAGTCACGGCACCAAGCCTGACACTATTCAGGAAGCACTTGGAAATCGCCCTCAGAGCCATGGTGTGAATTTGGGGTTGTCCTGTGCAGGGACAGGAGTTGGACTCGATGGTCCTTGTGGGTCCCTTCCAACTCAGGACATTCTGTTATTCTATGATCCACTGATTTCATCCTCTCTCTTCAGGAAAATTACACAAGTTTATATAAAACACCACAGGGGCTGAATAACTCAAATCTTAAGCAGGTTCTATCCAGAACTGGCTATACTGGTGAGTGTGAGAGCATGAAAAAAGGGAATAAAGAGACTTGGGAGAGCTCCCAGTGCCGCTGCTTGTGCTGAAGGTGGGTCTGTGAAGATGAAGGTCTCTTGGGCAGCACCCAAGTGAAGTGAAAAACTAAAACATTGCTCTCCTAAAATCTAAAGGCTCTGCTGATCTCTGCCTAGCTGAAGGATGTAGAGTCCTAACTGACTTCTCCAGTTTCCACTGAACAGGAAGGGTATTTGTGGCGGGTCTTCCATTGATAAGTGTGGAAATATCAAAGTCTCGTTCTTGAACGAGACACCGCATTTTGTAATTGTGGCTCTGACTGTGCCAGGGATTATAACAAAAACCTGACAGTCATTGCAGGTAAAATTGTCTGCTCGCTGCTTGACTGTTCGGCAGAAGCTTTCTTCTTCACACCCGGCCATATCAATGACTTCTATATGCGTGTCTCTCTTCTTGATATTAAGCAGAGACCTAGGAGGCATGTAGGTGTGAGCAAAGAGTAGAGTGTAGTGTCTTGGATGGTTTGAGGACTCTGGAGAATGCACGAGTTGCTCCAAGTGAAACAAACACGGTATCAGGCCTCCCTGGTGTAAGCACCCAAACAGCAAAGCCCCGAGAACATTGAAAATAACAATGACGTGTTTCCACTTCACAGCTCTGTTCTGTGACGTGCTGAACAGGACTAATGGCACGATGAGAGGAATGAGAAACCGAGGTTCTTGATGGCTGAACAGGGAGAGAAATGCCAAAGGAACAAAATAAAACAGCAGTAATGTTGGATTGCCCTCAGAATGCACTAATAGCCCAGATGACCCGTGGTAATATGATTTGACCCGTACTAATTGATGGATGTATTTCTTTAACATTTTAAAACCAGCACCGATGGCCAGAATATGTAAGATCCCAAAGAGCATTATTCCGTTGACTGTAAAATGTGTAACACGTGGGTGACTCCCGTGCAGTGCGAGATTATGAGGATTAAGATTATAGCTGAGAAAATTGAAAGGGGTTACTATAATTTTCTCATTCAGTTGACCTATTACATCGAATAGGCTGCTCTTTTTAATGCTGTAGAGGTTGTCTAACCCCAGGGAGGTAAAATAGAAGGTGTCGGCTGTTATGAAAACAATGGCAGTAAAACATGCACATAGGACAAGCTTCAAAAAGTGGTTTATGACAGTTTTAATGCTCTTTTGAGAGTCAACAATCAAACCTGCCCAGTAAAGCAGGGGCATTAGAGCAAACGCCAGAAAGGTTGGCCTGTTGAAAAACCCAGCGGTTGTTACAATACCTATGAGAGGGCTGCTTGTAGGCTCTGCTAAGCTGCCGTCAGACTTTCTTGAGGAAACCAATACCATCAGAAGAGCAAAGAGAAGTCCTTCAAGCGTGTTGGTAAATGTTCTCGTGTAAAATACCAGAGTGACATACGACCCGGCAAGAAGCACCAGTGCTTTCCATGGATCTGCTTCCCAGGAAGGTGCTAATCGATAAACGCTATAGTCGAGCATGAAAGAAAACATGGTAAAGAGAAGGCGAGGTGATACAAGGAGGGTGTAGCTGTTGATGCAACTTGAACATATGTCCAGCTGCTGCAAAGACTTGATCACCCAGTAGGTAACTCCAGATGTCATTAATGGGAAAACAGCTGTTCTGCAAGGAGAGCTGGAAAGGAACTCCCAAGGGTAATAGACCTGTAGGTTTAAAATATCTCCTATAAAGGAAGAAAAAAAAAAAAGCACCCATACATAACGTATTTTATTCAGTAGTTCAGCGCTAGGGATACAACGCAGAGTAGGAGAGGAGGCATCGCGATGCAGAGCAGACCCTGGCCTTGCGAGGCTACTGCCAGCGCTGGCGGCACCTTTCAGAGCGCGCCGCTCGCCTCTGCAAAGCCGCAGGAGAACGCGGCGGCCCCGTACGGCGGCGCGGGAGCGCTGCGGGNCCCCGGAGCCCAGGAGAGGGGCGGCCGCCATCGCCGCCCCCGGAGCCCAGGAGAGGGGCGGCCGCCATCGCCGCCCCCGGAGCCCAGGAGAGGGGCGGCCGCCATCGCCGCCATCCCGGCGAGCTCTGTCTCCACAGGGGCTTTCCCGTGAGGAGAGCCCCGCCGGGCCCCGGGCAGCAGCTCGGTAACCAGGCAGGCGGCGGGGAAAAGGGCACTGCGGCCCCTCCTGTACGATACTGGGCAAGTCCGAGAGCGACTTGTGTTGTGTTCAGAAAGATATTCCACTGTAGGAGGAAAACGGGACCATGAAACTACTGTGCAGTTCCTGCCTACGAGCAAACCTGTTCCACGGAAGAAGAGAGGTGATGAAACCAAGCGTTCGTACAAGTGATGCAAGAAAACAAGGAGGACGCAGGCTCCTTGAGGGCCCCTCCTAGGAATGGAGCAATGCCTGATAACAGCGGGGTAACGACAGCACTAGCAGCCCCACCAAACCAAAGGACTTGGAGATCTAGCCATATATCCTATCTAAAAGCCACTCTGCAAGCTAGAAACGATCCAAATGTGGCAGAAATGCACACACCGAACACAGGGAGTATGCGTCTAGTACATCAGCTATGCATTTGACAGAAAATCTAACACAGCGTATTCCAAGGTACACAGACAGAAAAGCCACAGCCAAGAGGCTTCCACTCAACGGCCAGAGGCGTCATGGCTGGCAGGGGCAGAGCTCAGACCCAAGGACTTCAGTGCTGTGTAACTGCGAGTTTGGGTGCTGCTGCATTGCATCATTGCCACTGCAGACACAGCTCCAAAATATAAAATGAAATAGCAGGAGGCCATATTTTCTCTCTCTCCCTCTTAAACCCAGGTAACCTTGGAGCAAATTAAATGGGTGACAAAAGCTGGGAAGCAGGATAAGAGAAGCAAGGAGCGAGTGTTAATTTCCCAAAGAAGTGAGAAACTGTAGTTTAGCTATCAGGCCAAAGTCTGGATAAATTGTAATCACTTGTAGTGTTTATTTGTTAGTTTTCTTTTATTTACATTATTATTATCATCTAGTTTTACCAGGTTTTTTATTATTTTGTATGTCTTTTCATCCCAGGATCATGAGGTGGTAGGTGTAGTCAGGAGGACGCTGCCTGCCAACAGCACAGCAACATTTGTTGTTATTGCAGCTATGAATAAAAATAAAAACTGAAAGCTACAAGCCAGTAGGTGCAGAAACAGTTAATCAGAAGTGAACTACTTCTGCACAGCAAATACAAGTTTCATGCACAGGCACTCCAGTAACCCCAGGTAGAAGGAGGACAGCCACAAGTTCCTTGATGGAGATTGCATCAAATCAAAGATCCCAGGGCAGATGACATCTCTCTCAAGCAGTGAGAGCACTGGCTGTGGAAAGTCAACAAGCTCAGTGGATGCACACATTTGGCTTCGTTCTTTCCTCTGCCATCAGGTAGTCCCTCCAAGTCTCTCTGGCCTTCTTTTTTGTTAAGTAACCTTGGAGATTCCCCCTACTTCCTTCTACTGGAAGGTGGAGGACCTTGCCCACAGCAGAAGCTGTTTTCGGGACTGCAGGTCATCTCTCTGTCCACAGCCTGTCCATCCTCTGTGCACTCACCTCTTCTAGCAGCAGAGCTCAGGAGAAACTGTCGCCCCCAGCAAGAGTAGGATGAGATAAGCAGGGAGGTAGGAATCT
This sequence comes from Anhinga rufa, assembly GCA_013400875.1. Classification (NCBI taxonomy): domain Eukaryota; kingdom Metazoa; phylum Chordata; class Aves; order Suliformes; family Anhingidae; genus Anhinga; species Anhinga rufa. The sequence continues at coordinate 4,972 of VZTV01035644.1, forward strand.
GAATGTAACCAGCCAGGAGGCCAGAGAGGATTCACTAGACGAGATTTTTGATACTGCCTTCCAAGGTGCAGAAATTCTTCTACAGGTCAGAAACCCAGTATCCATCCAAGAGCATCTGGGAATCCTCCAGCCCAGGGTGGCTCAACATCAGCAACGGCAAAGGTGCTCCAGTTTTGGACTGATCTTGTGACTGACACTGTATTGCTGGCTTCTGCCCCAAATTCCACCCCATCCACATGGACAGCAGCAGCTTCCAGGCCCACCCCACTCCCCTGACGAGCAGGTGCTGTTAGCACTTGCCTTGCAAAGAGGCAGGAAGAGGCATCCAAATGTTAGCACAACACGTTATCCAAACAGAAGACTATCTGAAGAAGAGGTGGTAGGCCAGAGATAACCCGGAAGCTGCCATTTGAACCATACTAGTCCAAACCTTGTATCTGACATAAAATAAGAAGGGGAACGACAGTAGTCATGAGTAGGTATTGTCTTATCTTATTACCTGCCCCAGAACACTGTGGTGTTTGCATCCCTTCAAGGGAGTCAACATATTCACTGCCCAGCCATTCTGCATATGTCCTCCTCTCTCCTACTGGCACGATCTTAACAGCAGAATCCTTAAAGATCAAGTTTTTTCCTTGAAAAGTTGAAGAATCAAACATTTTGAATCCATTTCCATTGCTGCTGTTTCCAAAGTAGACCTGAAAACAATGCGCAGTTTTCAGTATTTTGCAAGATTAAGTGCCCCATTCCTCTCGTACAACACAAAAGATAGGAACTGTTTTGTAGATTCATACACAACTGCAGAATCTCTATTATGCGTTTGCTTTTAGATGCTCCAGTAGATTAGATACAGAATTCTGTCATTGGCAATTACAATAACAGCATTTGTGATTTTGTTTTCTTTAGTTACTATGTGGAGAGAACTGTACTTCTAAAAAATCTTCTAAGTACTGTTGTGTAATGCAGGGTTTCGCTGCACCGGAGTTACAGAAGTGACTGAAGCCTAGCATGGAGATACCCAGTACTGCTTTTAAACTAGCTAACTTCAGTATCGACAGGAACCTAGCCACGGCAGCCAGGCATGGCCCACCTACATGGTTTACCACGTACGTATCTGCAGTGTAAATATACCCAATGTCCTGTTGCATTCCTAGGAAAATTCCAGGATGAAAAAGTGTTAGCATGTACTCTATTTCTTGTAGACTTCAAAGTCATGCCGTTTGGGAAAACACCTTAACCAGGGAAATTACTACTGAAACCAGTGGCTGGGCAAGAAGTTGAAATCTCTTGTGCACCAGGGTGGTTTTACTAGAATTACATGGGTTGTATTTTACCTTCTCCGTCCCGCTCCAACAACAGGTCTCTGCACAGTGCACATGCTGCCAGTCCCATGATGCAGGGGACATAGTATGGCAGTATGGTCCTGTTGCCTATATACTTGGTCTGTGTTAGACCATACGTAACTCCCCCATAAAAAAAATGGATTATTAATACCTGGGCTTCATCCAGTAGTCCATAGAGAGCAAAAACGCTGGTATCTGGGTGAACCATAATGGCCTGAGCTGGCACCCGAGCCAGGTGACACTCAGCAAACTGGGTGACTTCAGCACGGGCACCATTTGGACACAGTAACTGGAAATCACTGGACTTCAACTTTTGGGCCCAACTCTCAGTATTCTTGCCTGAAAAAAGAAACTGGTCATTGTCACTCATTGAATGCTTTAGAGCAAAAAGGCTCTAGAAAAATTACTGTATTACAATAAAGAGGCATGTAACACTACGTACCATCTGTGTTCTCAAACACTGTCGAGTGCTTCACAAAGGCCACATCCCCAGCGTCTTGTGCCAGGCACCTTTAGGAAATGAGAGATAAAAATTCAATTAGAAACATCTTTATTTGAACCCCATCTTTTTTCTAATAACTGATAGAACTCAATTTTTCTTACATACATTCCTACAAACAAATGCACTGGACCCTAAGGTAATAAGCAAAAACAGAGAAATGAAGTGAAACGAGAGAAAACCAACATCTTTGCAAAGCATTAAAAAATATTCTGAATTATGATTTTTAAGCGAGGAATACAGCAGAAAATTTTGATTAAAAACAGTGTAAGAAACAACAGAAAAGGCCAATATTAGATGAGCAAAGAAACAGAAGATATATTATGTGATACTCAATGCAGTACGCCCATCTGCTAAAGTCGCTTTCACTCCTTTTTAAATCATGCACAAAGCATATGTCATTAAGATTTTTTTAAAATAAAATAATTTCAGTGCATAACCCAAGAGTTTGTCAGATTCTGCGTACGTGCATGTGTGTACACTCAGATGTATACTTTTTTCGTCTTTTCTTTCCAAGTTAGAGTGACTTTGGCACTGGCACAGACACTGTACACTGGAGATACCTAGTTAATCTAACCACAGTTTCTAATGGTACTGTTCCAGAACCAAGTTCAGTTACCTCTAATTTTCTGAAGCAGAAGCAGCCCAACATGCCACGGGCACCTTAAAATCTCCTCCTCTCCTACGAGCGTGATATCCCATTACAGAGAGTTTCAGGGCGAAGGTGTAGAACAACGCACCTTTACCAGCATTTGCTATTTCCCATGTTATATTGTGGTGTTGCCTAGCGCACGATACAGCAGGCACCACAGACAGGAGATTTTTGCTAGGCCTGAAATAGGATGTCAGCAGACAGAAGAAATGCATGGCACTTGCTTCAGAGAGCAAGTAATACATAAATAAAATCAACCTCAAATCAGTGTGCTGGCTGACCTAGCAGAGAGATCTAATTTCCCAGGTATTTTGGGTAGCGTGTGCTGGCAGAGAATCTGTGGGTAACAGAGTTTAGTGGTGGTACCTTGTAGTTTATTCTACAAGTGTTTTCAAGAAGCATGTCCTAAAACAAGATCATTACACCCACCAATCAAGAAGATGTAAAGCTGTAAATGAGTGTGGTTTATGTAGTACAAAATGTGAGGGAAAATTATTATTGCTAACAGTTACCAAAACTACATATATTTCACGTGTACCTAGTTTAACATGAGTAGTTATAATCAAAGTTCTTATCACCATGTGGCTGAAACCGTCACGCAGAAAACACAGGACTCTGTACATGCTGTTCAGTGCGTTCCCCATTAGAAAAGGCTGTTCCCAATAGATTTTTCAGTACTCTGTGCAGTTTAATTTACCTCAGGCAGTGGGATATACACAAACTGAATGACCTCTCATAGCTCTAGTCAGGTTAGTCTGAAGATACCCAGAGTTGAAGTAATCTGGAAGTCTGAGGATGAATTTTAAGCTCATGTCAGTCACCTTCGCTAACTCATTCTTTCAGAGGATCAGCTAAGTATCACAGCAGACCCATCCCTACACCTTGCAGAAGATTATGACCCTTCATTTTTCACCCAAATTCTAACCTTTTAAATACCTACAGCCTTCCATATTACTCAATGAATTAAACATCTCAATTAAAAAAAGAAAAAAAGAAGAAAAAGTAGTGATCTCCATATGAAGTTTGGGCTGCATGGGCACCATTATCAACTGCACAACCTCAGACTATGAGCAAGGCTCATACAGCCTGTAACAGCATTTGTTGCTTATTCATTTAATGACTAGTAGCTAGCTCTGTTAATCTGTGAAGTACAGCAGAGGATCTGGAGTTTGCCTGCAAGGCACGTACCACAGCAGAGCAGCTGGACACAACTAAATAGATTTGCAAACAGTGGTTATACAAGTCAGGCACTTCAATATTTGCCAGGCAGCTGCTGTTGAAGTCTTCTCCCCTGAAGGAAAGACCACTCACTGTCAGCTCTGTTTTACAGGCACCATTACCATCTGAGGTGAAGGTCAGGAAAAGGAAGTGCTACTTCTGTGGCTAAGAGTTTCACAGTTTTGGGAATGGTCCCATATGTAGATGTCTGCTGTTACACAATTTATTCCATTTTATGCTATTTCCCCCCAGTACCTTTAACACATCTTGTTTTGGAGAGGATTTGGTATTTCAACATTGGCCATAGTTGTTTGTGCTGTTCAGAAACCTACCTTCACATACAGCCACCAAAGAGTAAGGATAGTGAAGACCCACTCCTGGCTCCCCGTCACTAGCCTGCCACTCAGCATGGACTTACAGCAGCCAGAACCTGGCTACTATTTTCCTGCTTCCTTGCTAGAGCTCTTCATGGATGACCCAACCATTCAGAGTGGAGACCTATGACAATCCACTTGGTCTTCACTGGGTGGGTGCCTATTGCTCTGTAAGCAGATATATGGATTTGGCTGTTGGTCATCTGGTTGGCTGCAGGCCAGGAAAAAAACTGGCTGGATGGCCGGGCCCAAAGAGTTGTGGTGAACGGAGCTAAATCCACTTGGCGGCCGGTCACGAGCGGTGTTCCCCAGGGTGCAGTTTTGGGGCTAGTTCTGTTTAATGTCTTTATCAATGATGTGGATGAGGGGATCGAGTGCACCCTCAGTAAGTTTGCGGATGACACCAAGTTGGGCAGGAGTGTTGATCTGCTCGAGGGCAGGAGGGTTCTGCAGAGGGACCTGGACAGGCTGGATCGATGGGCTGAGGCCAATTGTATGAGGTTTAACAAGGCCAAGTGCNGGTGAGGCCACACCTTGAATACTGTGTTCAGTTCCGGGCCCCTCAGTACAAGAAGGACATTGAGGTGCTGGAGTGTGTCCAGAGAAGGGCAACGAAGCTGGTGAAGGGTCTGGAGAACAAGTCTGATGAGGAGCGGCTGAGGGAACTGGGGTTGTTTAGCCTGGAGAAGAGGAGGCTGAGGGGAGACCTCATTGCTCTCTACAACTACCTGAAGGAGGTTGTAGCAAGGCGGGGGTCTGTCTCTTCTCCCAAGTAACGAGGGATAGGACAAGAGGAAATGTCCTCAAGTTGTGCCAGGAGAGTTTTAGGTTGGATATTAGAAAAAATTTCTTCACCGAAAGGGTTGTCAACCATTGGAACAGGCTGCCCAGGGAAGTGGTTGAGTCACCGTCCCTGGAGGTATTTAAAAGACATTTGGATGTGGTGCTTAGGGTTATGGTTTAGTGGTGGGCTCGGCAGTGCGAGGTTAACGGTTGGTCTTGATGATCTTAAAGGTCTTTTCCAACCTAAATGATTCTATAATTAAGCTTTGAAATAATCTAATGTCATGCCTTATGACATACGTGTATTGCTGAAGACATTGGGGACACATGTCCCACTTCATTCACAGAACATACTGTCTAATTGTAGCAACAATAACCACTTTTTGCTGACTGGGATAGAAAATAGCTCCTCCTTGCAGTTTGACAAGCTGACAGGCTAAGTAACAACCATATGTATTAATTACCTGAAGGCTCCACTGTAGCTGTAATAACGTTCTTGGCCACCTGCACTGCATTTATTGTTTCCACTATCATCTCCAATACACAGTTCACAGAGTTTTGATGGGTAATTGTCCTGATTAGCTGAAGGCACGCAGCTGGCAGAGAAAAACTCACTCACAGCTGGGGAAAGACAGACAAACCAATATAATGAGTAAAAAGTGTGAGCTCTTCACAAGAAAGGTAGTTGCACTGTCATGAAGTTATAACCAAAGCAGGTTTCAGTAGAATACTAGGAACAGGAGTTACAGCTGCCTTACTGGAATTCACAAACTACAACTTAAAGTATTTTCAAAGCACTATTTAGCTGATTATTTTATGAAACCAAAGAGGTTTCTGGGAGATAGGAAACAGGCAGGCAAAATTCAGATCTGTAGTCCTATGGTCATAGATCCTTTGCTTGTTGTGCTACATTGCTCCGTTGCTAAATACAGTTTGAAAATAAATGCAATAAAATTCAGGACAGGGATACATCACTTCGTGCAATATCTCAGAGCTGGAAGTACCACCTAGAGGGGATACGTCTGTACAGACAACATGAGTTTCTGTGACTATTCTATCATTGACATCCGACTTGGGTCAATATCCTCAAACAAAAGCTGAGACAGCCAGGTGTGAAAGCAGGATTTTCAAGACAATATGATAAGCTTAAAGTTGATTAAATACAAAAAGCAATGGACTCTTCAAACGCATTTCTGAAAACTGCAATAAACTTTGGCAGTTTGATACACTGGAGGCCAGGGCTGCCATTGAGAGGGATCTGGACAGGCTGGAGATCTGACAGGAACCTCAAAGTTCAACAAAGACAAATGCAGAATCCTGCTTTTAGGATGAGGTAGGACCATGAAAGGCTGGGGCCTGGCAGGCTGAAAACCAGCTCTGTAAAAAAAGGACCCGGGGATCCTGGGGGACAACAAGTTGACCAAGAGTCAGCTGCGTGCTTTTGTGCCAGTGAAGGCTAATGGCATACTGGGTTGTGTTAGTGGAGCAGTCAGAGGAAGTGATGATTTTCCTCTGACATCTGTACTAAGTTTTGAGCTCCCAGAGTTAGAAAGGCATTGACATTCTAGAGCAGATATGGTGGAAGGAGAGTAGGATGCTCAGAGGGCTGGAGCACAACTCAGCACTTACCAGGCTAAGAACCAGGTTTGGTCAGCCTGGAAATAAAACAACTAACCGTGTGTTGCTGTCTTCATTTACACAGTGGGTTTTTCAAGAAGACAGAGCCAGATCCTTCTCAGAGATGCAGAACAAAAGGATGAGAAGCAACAGACCAAAGTTACAAGAAGGAAAATTCTGATTAGATACAAGGAAGAAAATTCCTTATACGAAGAACAGTCAAACACTGGGACAGGGGTTGAGAGAGGTTGTGTGTGAATCTCCATCCTAGGAGTTACTCAAAACCTGCCTGGGCATGGTTTTGGGCAATCTGATCTAACTAGACCTGCTCTGAGCAGTTGGTTGGACTAGATGACCTTCCAACCTAAACTAGCCAATGGTTTTGTGATAAAGGAAAGGAATGCTTTTGTGTTAGATGGAGGAATCATACTGAGAATGTTACATTAGTCTACTCTGGTGGCAAACTTAACATTTCAAATCATTACCTTAAAAACACAACACCCCTTCACAAACAGATAAGCTTAATACAGAGCTACGAAGTATCAAAATTACTTCCCTAATCAAAGTTTATAACTAGACTGTTACTGTATTCTTGATAGGTAGTACTCTTGCCTTACCTTGAGGAATATTACAGTCTCTGGCCTTAATAATGCCCCTCTTAATTAGTATACCAATGGGGATATTCCATCCAGCGTTTCTCCCGAATCCTGTGTGGCAGGACTTCTTCCCTTTCAGGTCACTGATGGTGAATGCATTGGACAGATTTCGCTTCACTAATACCACAGCATAGTATGCATTGCTGGTGTCATCAGCTTGCAGAAAACCAAAACAAAACACATTACAGCTTCCCTTAAGCATTCCCACTGCTTAATGACCAGCTACAGATCCATTACATTTTTCTGGTGCCAATTTTAATTGCACCAACAATCAGCTAGTCAGGAGGTATGAATGTACACGTAATTACTCTTCACTTCCAATACTTCACAATGTTGCATTCACTTATAGCCTGTATACTGGTACTGCTATGAACTTGGCCTGAATAATCTAGAGACAAACATGGAAATGTTCTTGTTAACACCAGCTCTTATAAATACATCCCTCTGAAAAACATAATTTGGGTCATTACTGATTTAGCAAAACTGCTTTAGGATACTATTTTTATGTGAAAACCTCAAACCTGTATTAAAAATTTCCATGAGTTTTGCAGCATATTAAAATCCTGCCTTAGCAACACAGCGGACACAAACTCTCTTTTCATCAGTGGCTCTGAAGCAGCCACACTGGCAGGAAGAATTTGTTTTTAACTAGAATCTACTGTGTAATTTCTGTATTTTTGCTTCTGTCCAAAATATTTTGCTTTTGTGAACACTCATTTTTTTCCATTGAAAATATTTTTTTTCAGAATTGAAAAGACAAATAAAGAGGTACAAGACTCAAAACTGCCAAAGACTCAACCTGGTCCTGCACCAGGACAGATAAAAGTTGCCACAAACTCACTGTAGGAACCCATCCCACACTTGTTTCCTCCTCTGTCCATGATGGGAGGATAATAACTCTCATTTCCTTTAAAAACAGCTTTCCCAGCAGGGCTAGGGAACAGTGGCTTTGCTTTTAGAGCTGTTTTCAAACAACTCGGAAAAATAAGGTCTATATTTGTGTTTCCTGACCTTCTTACCAGAGTAACTTTCTCCAGCGGCTGGTACAAGGCCATATGTCTTCCCAGCTGTGTAAATATCAGCTCCACCCAGAACTACAGCATCACTTTCCTTTTTCTGAAAAATAAAATTTTAGGATTTTTGTGACAAAACAGCAGATACCTTCCCTGCTACAATGACAACACTTCTAGCATCACACCTGTTGCATCTCAAAGGGCAAGTCTGACAGCAAAAGAGCAATACACTGCTAAAAAAATACCCCCAAACCTGGACAAGCATCACCAGTGAAAGGGGTACAGGAGATTTCACACATACAGGCTTGAGCTAGATGGGCAACCATGCTCATCACAACTGAAGATCATTGGGTTCAGGCCCATCCATACCATGTGAGGTACAGATCACCTCCCTGAAACCCAGTGTTCCCGCTGGTCACCACCTATCTCTGATCCTACCTACCCAGCAGAGAGCAGCTTCTGTTAATACGGTTTATGGCAGAAGGACTGTAGCAGCCTACCTGGATCAGCTCCATGCACTGTTCCTTTGTCTTGGCTGAAATACACTGAATTTCTGGTTTCAAATTCTTTTTCTTAAAGGCAATGGCCATTTCACCACATTTCCAAATCTCCTCAGTGGATACAACACACCAGTTCAGGCTTTCTGGCAACGCTGCACAAAATTGGAAAGCAAATACTACAGTTCACTTTCTTCGTAATAGACGAGGAGGGATACACACTGCCCACTGCCACATATGTACCATACCTGTTACTAAAAATGTTTACTTCTGTGTTTCTCCCCATCTCTCCAGCTCAGACTTACACCTGATTAGGAACCAAAGAGCTCTCCAGATTAGTGGTATCTCCATGCCGCAAACCTCTCCATAGCAAAGAACAAAACCTCCTGCGATCGCTGACCATTAAGCACAGCCACAATGTGTTAGCTGAGTGCAGCAAAAAACCACCCTGAACTCAGGCATCCTCATTCCTGACAGTCACTGAGCAACCCCCAGAAGAGATAAATCCAGGAGGTAGGGGGGCTTTGCCACAGCACAGAGCACATCCGGGAGGCTCAGTTGCCATGATCATTAAGCTTCTCAAAGCAGGGGTTCTTACAACTTGTGTTTCTGACTTTGCCAGAATGCACATCAAGTAATTTCTACGTTCTTTTAATAGTATAAAGGACCGTAACATTTTAATAAAGAGCAACTGAGGGTTTCTTCAGCTTCTGGAGGAAATTCTCTGCTAGGAACCCTTTATCTGTTTTTATAGACCACCTGAGGATTTACACTGGAACATATTACTATTTCCCAAGAAATGGAGTACCAGGTAGCAGTAGCAGCTTACCAGATTAATGTGTCTCATATACCAGAAAGGGTACAAAATGCCTGCCGTATAACACAAAGTGCACAGGAAAGTATTCTGCAATGTGATACTGTTTCTAGGTCAAAAAGTGACCTTTCTCCATGCTCAGAGATTAGACTGGCATCTTGCCATAACCCTCTGAGAGTCAGAAGAAAATAGAGCAGAATAAGGATGGTCTCTTATCAGCTTTGTTCTTGGTTATGAATAGGAATCTAAAGACAACTTACTGTTGGGGTTGCAGCTCAGAGCTTGCATGGCATGAAGGTACTCATCCCCCAGCCATGCCTGGTAATTCTGAGCTGTGATTGCAACGAGCTTTGTGGTGAAGTCTCTGAACAGAAGGTTCTGGGCACTGTAGGCTGCAGAGTCAAACATCTGAAACTTGGTGCCTACCCCATTAAATCTTTGCTGTAATGGTAAAGAAAGAAAAAGAGCACCTGTCACACATCCCTCTCCCTGGGTTGTGTGACATCCCATACCCCTTCACACCCCACAGAGCTGAAAGTGCCCAGATATCCTGTCTTCAGTTCAGCTACGCAGGTGGGAGAACCCCTGTAAAATGCAACGCACTGATGAAAAAATGGTGTCCTACTTGTCCCTGGTTCAGGAGCTGGAAGACAACGGTCCCATCTACGTCAGGCCGCACAACCACGGCACGGGCTGGGATTCGGGCCAGGTGGCAGGTTCTCCACTCTGTCACATCAGCTGTGTTGCCGTCGCGACACAGAAGCTGGAAGTCCCGGGAGAAAAGCTGCTGGGCCCATGAAAAATTACTTCTTCCTGCAATCAGACAGAACATGGTTATGGAACAGACATCAGATGGGGCTGATGCTTCCAGCTCCACATCTGCTCTAAGCATCACACGCGGAGCAGAACACACATCTCCTGAGCATCTTTGAACTACTCCTGACTGCACAATGTATCCCATGCATTTATGTGGTCCTTTAGTGTTGTATCTCTGGTAAGACAATAAACAGCATAACACTTGTGAGACTGTACTGAACTGTACTGGGGTCTGCAGCAGTACCCAGAGCATCCCTAAGGATCACATGCAACTTTTTTGGTTGGGTGGTTTTTTTTGTTTGTTTGTTTTAGGATCACATGTAAATGATGGTCAGACAGGCCCAGTATTTTAAAGTAATGTTATGCTCAAGGTAGATTTCACTAAGTGCCAGATAGGGCAGGCCACATCTTTTTAACTTTCTGCTAGTCTCTGCTGAAATCGCTGGGTAGGCAGCTGCAATTTAACAGTCCAGGTGAGCATAAAACTAAGAGTTTAGTGCTGTTCAAGCTCTCTTTCCAGAAGAGGCTTAAGATTCCACCTTTAACCTTTACTGAAACTACCAAGCATTTAAAAAAAAAAAAAGGATCACATGGACTCGTCTCGGTGCATATATCTGTGGGTACATCTGTTTTAACTATTAGACCATTTTTTGCCGATTCCTCAATTCAAAATAAATCAAACATTTGACATTATACTGTCATTACAGACACCGTACTTCAGACCTTGCAACCACTATGCAATAAGCTTCTGGATTACTCACCATCTGTATTTTCAGGCACTGTGCTGTGCTTCACAAAAGCGACTTCTCCAGCACCTTCAGCCAAACACCTAATAAATACAAATCCAACCACAAAGACGCATTACAAAGCACAGCTCCCGTGCACTGGACACTGCCGGCTGACAGCCAGAGGGCTGTACGCTACGTTCCATCAGCCACAGACACTGACCTATTTCCTTGTGCTGAGAGTTTTGCTCAAGGCAGAGACTAGTGGCTGTTAGAGCATGAAGTAAACTATCACTGTCATTTGGTAAACACGGACAACGTGTTCAGTGCTGCCTGGGACAAACACAATGACCTTTGTCCAGGAGAGTTCTCCATCTAAGGTAGTCACACAATCCTTTGGGGAACACGCAGAGAGGAGCAAGTGTCTCACACTAGCAAATTCTGCCCTTGCTCAGTCAATGCTATTACTGAGGGAGCGGGAGCTGCAACACAGCACACGGGCGGGAAGCGGGGAAATAAGGGAAAGATCGGTATGCAAAAATGGAGGGCAGAGTAACTCAATAATTCAGTGCAACTGAGGTGGGATGACTGAAATAGTCAAGTAGGGTGGCAGCTCAGCTCTCAGACTCCCAGGGTCACCAGGCTTTACTGGGAGAGATACAGCCTGCTGAAACAAACCCTCAGACTTGTGTCAACAGCTGCTGGACAAAGCAAACAGCAATGGGACTTCCCTGCCCTGTATAAGTGCTAAATATCCATTTGGTTTTAATACTCAGGTATTAATACCTAAAACAGCGGGTTTAGAATTACTTTTGTTCAGTCTCTACGTTTAAAGCATGGTTGCTCTAACACCATAGCAGATTTTCTAACAAGATCAACTGGAAGTTCTCTGGCCTCAACGTCCTGTCAGTGAGACCTGGACATGATGACTATGGATAGAGCATAGTGATAAAAGGAAATGACAGAGCCATGATTTTTACCTGAAAGCCCCACTGTAGTCATAGTATTGCTCTTGGGAATTTCGTTTGCATTTGTTCTGCCCAGCCGAATCCCCTTTGCAGAGCTGACAGAGGGATTTGGGATAGTTTACACCATTTGCTCCAGGAACACAGCTTGCATTGAAGTAGCCACTTACAGCTAAATGTGAAATTAGAATGAGAAATTTTTAGCAATGAATAAACGAGATCCTACAATCTCATTTTATAACACATCTCCACAGTACATGTCTAAAACAAGGCATAAGTCATTTTGTTCTTACAAGATTGGTTCCAAGTTTAAAAAAACAAAACAAACAAACAACCCTGCAGTCTTCATCAGACCCACATTAGGTCTATTCCATCTTACAAGGAGCATCAAAGCCAAGGAACAAAACAGCAGCTAGAAGCACACATTTCTGTCCACACTCAGGGTCCCAAGACCAAACAGAAAGGCGTTGCTGAAGAACAGATATTTCCCCTGTAACTCTTACCTTTTGGAAGGTCACATCCCATCGCTGCCAGGTGCCCACTGCCAATTAGATAACCCACTGGCACATCCCAGCCTGCAGTTCTGTTGATGCCTGTGTGACATGAACTAACACCCTTCAAGCTGTTGATGGTGATGTTGGAGCTCTTCCTTACCACAGCCACAGCGTAATAGGAAGTTCCAGTCTCTGCAGCGTAGGAAGAAAGAGAAGCAAGCAAAGTAGCATCGCATTACAGTGCGATACACTGATTTGTGGCCTCTTGTGGCTCCCCTACCCAGAGGCAAGTGACACTGTTCACACCCTTGGTGAGAACCTGCTGGCTGAGTGAATGTCCTCCATTATCTCTTCAGTGTGAAATGTCTTGGTTAAAGGCCACAGGCAATCTGCTCTAACTTTGAAGGTCACCCTGCTTTGAAAGGGAGGTGGGATGAAAGATATCCAGAGGTTACTTCCAAGAAGATGCTTTCTGTGATTCTAAATATATTTGGATTGAATTGAAACCAGTATAATTAATAGTAAAAAAAAAAATATTCCCCAGTTGCCTACGAATTTGATCTTAATTTTGACACAGCATAGCAAGTTGATGTCACTGGAGCACTGCAGCTGGTTTCATTCTCTTTGTTTTACAGTTTGATATAACTCAGAGTCAAGAGTTTAGGGTGTGAAGTGACCATAAAGTCATTTAATCTGACTTAATTTAGATCAGAAATTATTGAATTTCATTCACTTTCCTCTGATTTGAGCTCATAACCTGACTAATGGAGACAGCCAGCCCCTGGATCACGAGGCCCATTTGGTTTTGAGAAACTGAAGTACAGTTCCCTCACCAGGGTCATGATGTATTTAGCAGTGGTGGAGGGGCTGCTACAGGTGATCCAAGTCCCTGTGGACTGAGCCCAACAGGCGCTTCTGAGGATGCTTTGGCCAGATCACACTAAGACCCAGCTGCAAACCAAATCCAGCTCCATCTCACAACAGAGTGGTGGGACACCACTGCCTGCAGACTGCTTCCAGAGCTGTTCCTTCCCTTGGGTCTCTGAAAGGCATGGGGGACATCTTCCAGCTCCGACCTACACAAACATGTTGGTACTGAACCTTTAATCGGGATGACAAGTCACCGCTGAATTATTGTCTCCGCCTTGAAAGGAACTCAAAGCTTAAGGGCACCCAGATAAGGAGCAGAATCTATCACTTCCTTCCTCCAGCAGGTATCTTGTGCACTATTAATAATAAAATCTAATTATTCTAATTTATGGGATCGAGAGATAAACCGAATAACAATTCATGCTTTGCAATTCATTAATTTATCTGCAAAGTATGGAACAAAGAAGACAGTAAGCAGTGAAACAGTAAACAAAAAAACAAAACCAAACCAAAACAAACCCCAAAAAACCAAACCACCACCACAAAAAAAAACAAAACCAAACCAAAACAAAGCCAAAACAGAAAACAACCCAACAAACCTATGACAGGAATGGCTATTTTGACCTAACTACTCTGGGACAGACTCTGCCACAGCCCTGTGTCGCCTGTTTCCCCCACACATTCTGTTATGGGCAGGAATATCCAAGAGGGAATCTGAACATTACTTACTAATTAGAGTCTTTGTATTGGGTTTGCCTGGTAAGGTTTGGGTAGCAGGGGGCTACAGGGGTGGCTTCTGTGAGGAGCTACTAGAAACTTCTCCTGTGTCTGATGGAGCTGGCTGGCATTGGCTCTACGACCGACAGACCCGCCGCTGGCCAAGCCCGAGCCCATCAGCAACGGTGGTAGCACCTCTGGGATAACATTTAAGAAAGGGAAAAAAAAACCCTGCGCAGTTGCAGCCAGAGACAGGAGTGAGAGTACGTGAGAGGAACAGCCCTGCAGACACCCAGG
>VZTV01035647.1:0-25060 GCA_013400875.1 Anhinga rufa
TTCTTGTTTGTTTATTTGTTTTTGGAGTTTAATTGCTGCTCTCTTACTTTCCCACAGTCCAACAGGAACATTGCTCTGGTACTGTTTATATGTACTCTCTTCTGAACCACTCTCTAAGTACTTTTCACTGTCCTTGGCAAGCATGGAGAAACTTCTGCCATCAGTAGCAGTTGAAGGCCCTGCTGTTGGAAAAGGAGGACCAAACCAGAAGGGAATAATCAGCCAAGGAAATAGCTGGGAGATGTTTCTGGTTTTCACTTTCAATGACATCCCTTCTTCTGTAGCACTGTTGTTGAGCACTTTGTATGGAAACAGAAACAGAGTGAATTTTCTGAAGGGCAAATTGTGGACTATATCTGAGAGAATCAAGTGGTCTGTCTGTACGCTAATCCAGGTATCGGTGCAGCTCGGTCTGTTAGGTGTCAGTGGGACTTAACTAAATCCTTGATGCAAGCAAAATTTATTAGTGTCACAGTACTAAGATCCTTCTGCCTTTGCCTAGATTTTTCAAGCTACCACAAGTACTTATTTTCCCTTTTCAGGTCTTTTCTCATTATATCAGATTGGAGCAGGGCCGTATGAACAGGGTTTGCATACTCTCTTCCATTTCTTTTCTTACTTACAGACTTCTGGGTTAGTTGTTAATATTTAAGCCTATTAAAAATATCGCTCTTTACTGAATGGGGTTAAAACAGAGAAAAGATGGGCATTAGTCTTGCTTAAATAAAAAACTCCCTGACACCTAAATATTAACTGAAGTCTTGGGAAATAGATTATTGTTAATTGTACCACTCTTGGGATAGTGTTAGGAGGAGGGAACTACTTAGTGTGATCTAGGGCAGGATTACATCACTTTCTTTTGCTTAAAGAGCTGTGTATTGCTCAAGTCCAGAGAAAATTTTGAGTAAGTAAAATTTTTTTTTTGGGTACATCTGGAATCTAGTTTTCTGTCTTTATCAACTGGGGATATTCATTCTTCCCCTGACACAAATGTATGTCAGCTATCAGAGGCACAGAGCAGAGAACTGCAAAATCGGTGCTATTCTGTGTCTGAGTGGAAGGTCCCTTAAGGAAGTTGGATGCAGCGGTGCAGGACCTGGCCCCAGTAAGACGCAGGCACTTTACTCATAAAATGGAGAGAAGCAATGCATCATGAGCAGCTCCAAAACTGTCCTTAGCGTCATTTGAAGAAGAGCAATTCCTAGCTTTTCCTTTCCATTCCTTCTCAATTCCTAGCTTTTCCTTTCTGGAAGGAAATAATGGTACAAAAGGAAGGAATGAAGATGAAGACGACTTCAGTTTTTCTTTGCAATCTCTTGGCATGTCCCATTTATTACAAAATTCTGAAGGCATCTGGGATCTCACAAATTTAAAGATTAGCAGCAAGGCAAAACAGTGTGGCATCAGCACAGACAAAAATATTATTCAGCAGTGGAGGGATGCTGAGTCAATAGGTGTCAGTGCAATGGTCTGATCCATTTGTGAGTCATCATGACGATAGGAGGAATTATTGATGTAACCTCCAGTGCAGCTTGGAGTTCAGAAACAATCCATCAGATAGACAAGAAGTCATTTGTGATGTTCAGATTTTGATCTAGTTATTTTAGTGCTTAGGGAGATAATACTTTGGCTTCAGTCCACCATCCTATCCTTCTTTCACGGGGTTGTAAAGCCATGCTACACTTCTATCTTGACATCATATCATGAGGGGAGTTTGCTGCTTGTTTCAGAAGCTTTAGGGAAAGAGGAAAGTAATTCTCTACATCCCAGATGGTTTAGTAGACATGAGTAAGGAAGCCCATTACCTTGATCCACTACATTCATGATTCTCACCCCCTTCCACCTGCTCTCCTTGCCTTATCCCTGCTTGTCTTTGTAGTTCTGCTCTGTGCTAAGATGGCTTGTGACATTCTAGCTTGGGGCGTAAACAGTGGAAGACAGGATTTGAAAAATATACATGAATAAAAGGTCAAAACTCTCCCAGGAAAGAATAAAGTTCTTGTTTGGTTTTTTTGTTGTTGTTGGTTGTTTTTTTTTTTTTAATTTTTTTTTCCAAATACATAGTTATGAAAAGCAAATTAACCTTTGGGTTTTTGAGGAATTCACTGTGACAGTGGTCCAGCTTAAAAATAACCAACTGCTACTCTAAGCAGAGTGTCCAAAGATGCCCAGGTTTATTCTGTTGGCCCTGAGGTTCACCAAGTGTGTAGTCCTAGCTTTAAAAGTCATGCTAATATTGCTCATCCACAGCAGCCTGGAAGGGCAGAAGGCACAGGCCTACAGATGGGAGTTGCAGGGCTAATTTTTTTTTTAGTTCAGCAGGAAAACAAGGACTTCATTATGCTGTTGGTCTCTTTGATCTTACCTGCTGTCAGATATGAATTTTTCTTTAGCAATGTTACAGTGGAAGAAAGAAAGACAAAAGAGAAAAACTATGAATTACAAAGTTTTCACAGTAACAACTGTGAAAAGAAAAATTTGTGGAAAAAGGAGAAACACTCTTATCATATCTGATTCAGTCAAGGATCAGCGTCTTACTGACAGATGCATGGTCCTCTTTCTTCCACGTGACCTGGAGGAAATAAAAGTCCTGCTTCATTTGCAAAGGAGGAGACTGTTTTCTTAGGCTTTTAAAAACTTTCTGTAGTCATTTTAGAAATTTGATTTAATTTTGCAGCCTTGCCCTTCCAGAGGATAACAGTAAGAATGTGACCTTGAAAGGAGTTCAGGGAAATGGACAGTTCACAATTAATATAGTGGACATGATTAATTAATGACTAGTATCACTATGTAGGTGTGATAAATGGATAAATGATGGTATGAGAGAACACTGAGTACTATTTGTTATCTGACAAGTGGAGTAGCATTAAGAAAAAATAAAAGGCAGAAATGTGTATATATGAAACCATCAGATGAAATTGCCTGTAAGTTTTCTTAGCCAGCTTGCACTTACTTTTACACAAGAAGAGTGCTGTTTGTTTCACTTCTGCATGTGAGATCAGTGTTGCCACACCTATTAGCAGATGCCACTTCACCTGATTCCCAGAGCTCTGCTGAGGCTCAAGGTGAATAACTAACCTGATCGCTAACTAATCACTAATATTTTGAAAGGTTAAACCTCTGTGGCATGGAAGTTTTAAGCTGGTAATTTGACTGCGTAAACAAATATAATTTACATGTAGAGAGGTTATATTAGAGTGAAACAACGAGTCAGACTTGATCATAGGATAATTCAGGTTGGAAAATTCAGGTTGGGAAGAGCTCTGTAGTCAACCCTCCTGCACAGAGCAGGGTCTGGGCCTCTCTGGGCAACCTGCTCCCCATCTTGACTGTTGTTGCGGAGAAAAAAGTTCCTCTGTATGTCCATATCTGCACCTCTCTTGTTTCAATTGTCCCTCACTTCTCTTCCTCCTGCCGTGCACCACTGTGAAGAGTCTGGCTCCTACTTGACAGCCTCATGTGGGGGCTGCTGTTAGGTCTTCTGCAGCTGCCCCTTCTCCAGGTTGGACAAGCCCAGCTCCCTCAGCCTCTACTCACAGAGCAAGTGCTCCGAGTCCTGACCATCTTGGTGTCCCTCTGCTGAACTCAGTCCAGTTCAGTGTCTTGCTTGTGCTGGTGGGGGATGCAGTATTCTAGATGTGGTCTAATGAGTGCTAAGTAGAGAGGGATAATCACTTCCCCTGGCTGTGCTCCCATTAATGCGGCCCTGGATGCTGCTGGCCTTCCTTGCTGCCAGGGCGCACGGCTGGCTCGTATTCAGCTGTTGTCTACCAAGACCCACAGGGCTCTTTCGGCAGAGCTGTTCCCCAGCATGTATCACTTCAAGGGTTTAGTCCTTCCCAAGTGCAGGTTTTGTCCTTGTTGAATTTCATAAGGTTCCTAATGTCACTCTTAATAGTTGAAATAGTTTGGTTTTTTTTTTCCTTTCATTTGGATGGGTCAAATGCTACTCTGAGTGAAATCACTGAACTGAGTAAACCGCCTGCGTAGCTACAATTTGCCCTAGAAAGTATGCGAATGATAGATTTAATCCTTTAGTATCATTACCATGGATTTAGACGAGCACTCAGTAGATGTATTCCTACCCTTTCTAGGACAGGTAGAATCACGCTTTAATCACCTGCCATTAAAGGAAGACAAACAGTTGTGGTTGCTGACATTGGATTACATCCATTACTTATTTTTCACAGCACATTGCATGTTCTCGTTTTGACTAAAGCTACTTATGTATGCTCACTGGCCAGCGAAGGACTGACGGACTAACTCCATCTCTTTGCTTTCCTCTGCGGCCAACCCAGGCTCTGAAGAAAAATCTCTGGACCTTTAAGCACAGCTTAAACCACAGAGGAAATATTTCTTCTTTACTGGGTGTTATTTCTTCTCAGTGAAGAATAAGCTAGATTCAGACCCAAAGGATTCTGTATAGATCACATATTGAGACTAAATACCATCAAGTGGCAAATGCATAGGAAGAATATGGGATGTTCTCCCCATTAATTTCATTACCTTGGCATTTGGCATTAAATATTTTGACAGCTTATATTTTGAAATGCCCTTCAGTCCTGTTACTTCCTGGGAGCAACAGCGCTGTCTTAAAGGCCACTTAAAGAAATATGGAATAGGAATATTTAGAAGCCATGTTACTCTGCCCCCGTGGTTTGTGCAGATACGGAGTAAGTATTCACCGACTCTGCAGTGAGGAAAGGAACAGACAGGTCTCGCTCTGCGCATCGGTGTGGATTAGGAAAGAGGAACTGAACTGCCAGAACTATGATTTCCTGCATTCTGTTTCCTAAGTCCCTGTAGAAGGAAGTAGTTCAAACAGAATAGTCTCCCCTCTCTACGTTTTAATGAATGCTAACTCTTCAGGCTGTAATAACAATGGCAACTCATCATAACTGACTTCAGTACTGTTAAAAATTATGATTATATTTATGGTCCTTGTAGGGCTTCATCTACTCTTTATGCAGAACAAGTTCATTACAGTACAGTCAGAAGGGGGCATTCAGTGTGCCACTTCAAACAGGCAATAGCCGGCGATAAAATGTCTACTGAAAGTCGTGGGGTACTTCATAGGTTTTGAGACAAAATTATTATCTGCCGCTTATGGGCCTCACTGTGTACAAAGCATATAAAAATAACAGTATTTCCATTCTTGCTGGGCCTTTGCACTTCACAAACCCTTGTAAATTAAGTGTTATTATGGGAGGAAAGAAAAAGGACCTGACTGGGAATCAGCTGGATTCTCTTTTCAGCTTTCTAATGTGACCACCGCCACAAAATCTGTTTGTCTTACTCCTGAATCTTTCTCTTTCTAGTCCCTATTTTCTTCTTGGATTTTTATCAGCTCAAACCACCAAGTTTCAGTACTTTAGACTGAGATTTTTCTGGTCTTGCATCTCTACATGCTGCTGCTGTAAAACCAAAACTTTTTTACATCATGTATGCCAAAAGTAAGGGACAGAGATGTTATGTACCCTGGCCCAAGCCCTAAGAGAAAAGCTTACATTTCTTGATTCCTAGTGTTGTACTCTATTTCCCCAAATTCTTTTCCAAGGCATGCCATGATAGAGTACCTTCCATGAGTGTAACTCAAGCTGTATGTGATTAATAATTCACATTTTGTGCTAAAAGCAAATCAGAGTTAATTTTGTCTATTTTCCTTCCACCATTTAATATATTAGTTTCCCCATAAAGGAGGCTCTATATTGCCTCGCATGCAATGACTCATGTGTTACATAAGTAACTGAATCATTTTATAGTTTACAGAGAAGAATGTTCTTGCTTATTATGTGGATGAAAGGAGATTGCTGCATTTCAAATGACATGTATAATTTACACACTTATTTCTAGGACTGTTCGGAACAGGGAATGAAGAGAAACTAAAATGTTTGAAGTGACTTGAGTGCTTCATAGTTTTTAATGTGACTAGCAAAATACACAGTCCAATAACTTTTTAAGACTGTGCTAATGGAAGAATGGCTCTGGAACTCTAACACACTTTTTTTTTTTCCTCCCTAATGACAGTATGTATTTTAAGACATAAGTAGAAACTAGTATTTGTCAGTCTGTAAAAAACTGCAAAGATCTCATATTTTTTCTGCCAGTAGTTACCTGCTGTGCCACCAAAATGGAAAGAGGGATGGGAAATGGTGTTGCAGAAAGATTAGCCAGCTGGTAAGGAAAATGGCATGCCTGCTGCACTTGACTATTGCTGGGAGAGTTTTTTTTTCCTCAGCTTTCTAAATATTAGACCTTAACTGCAAAATAAATCCATGGCATATTCTATATTTCAACAGTGTAGAGTTTATTCCAGTGAGAATTCAATAACATCATTGTGGCTGTGTATTGGGAAATATTTATTGGATTGTGTTCTTTTTAAAATATTATGGTAAGCTAAATGAAACAGTTTCTGGAATTTTGAATCTGAACAACCCCCAAAAGCTTCTGTGTTCTGCAAATTATCTTCACAGACTTGGGTACTTACATGCTTTGGTGAACATGGGTCTTATTTAGAATGCAGAATTCCGATTCTGTCTTCTACCTGAGTCCCATTTCTTTCTTTCTTTCTTTCTTTATTTGAAATTTAACAAGACAGCAGCCTCTGCGTTTCATGGACTGCTCTTGGTGGCAGCTAGATTTGTGTATTTCTCTGGCAAATTGAGCCAGCGTTTTCCGAGATCTGTGAATCTTTTAAGCAAATGCAGTGATTAGATACCTCTGAGCAATGACAGCGTGGCAGGCTCATGTCCTAAGTTTTGAACCCCCTGTCGAAATTAATATGAGATCTATGCCTTGTAAAAATCTCTCAAAACTGTTGCATTATTTATTTATATTGTGCTTCAAGGACAACACTTTTCAAGCCAAGAGATGACACAAAGGAGCCCTGGGCTGTATAAATATAGAATCTTTTTATTTTTTTGGTTAATAGATACAGTACAATTTTTGACTACATAAGAAAGCGTTGTTTTCAGTGCATACATTCTTCAGACAGACAGGAACAGGGCAGACAAACATTCCTTAGTGTTTTGAGTATTACATGGCACTTAGTTTATTTTCTTTAAGTCCTTAGTTACTGGGTTTTCCCAGTTTTCATTAGCTGCTTTGACAACTCAAGGGCTAAGGAAAAATGAATTGAGTAATAAGGATGTGCTGACTCTTGTGGCCCAGGACAACAGGACACTGTTCGGTGTGTCCACATACCACGCTAGTCTTCCTGAAACCACGGCCCTTACAGATTCATATTTGTTTGGGGTCCAGCAAGTTTTCTCTTCTATGTTAACACAAGATGAAAACAACACGTGTAAAACAAACAAGGCAGTGCTTGGGCTCAACACTTACATCCTGTACAGTGATTGACTCTTGGTCAGGTCAAATCTAGAAGTCCTCCCTGAATTTTACTTGCATAAGATGGTGCTGGTGTCATTACTTTGGCAAAATTCTTTCTGTTTTTTTTTTTTTTTTTGTGGCGTAGCATAAAAACAGGGTTTGGCTGTTATTTGCAGGGAGGGTCAAAAGAATTATTGCTACCTTCTGTATTTTCCATTCACTTTATGATAAGAAAAAAATTACAGGCTGATCTCTGAGTATGATACTGACCCTGGCAAGCTCGTGTGTTTGGGAAAACCCAATAATGCTTGATCGTGTTCGGTAGCTATTTGCTAGTCATGTTTCCCTGCAAACATTTCCCGGTGTCGTCCAGCTGGTGCTGATGGGAGCTAGAGACCATTGACCCAAGACTGCACCCTTGCAGCTGGAGTAGGGCCAGATCAAATTTGTAAAGTAAGATAGGACATGACAAGACAGTGCCAACGCTCAGCGTGAAGGATCATTGAGAAGATAAGTCATAAACTGTTGACTGGCCAGTTACAGGCTTACGTGACGACTAACGTTCCTGCATATACAAGAGCATAAATACAAAGAGAGAAGTGCCTGGGTGCTCTAGGTTATCGTAGGCATTTACCAAGCAGAAAACTGAAGAGTGGTGTTTGTATTAGTGGGATGTCTTAAGCAGAGCAGTGTATGCCTGCAGGCAGCCTTAAATGTATACAACTTCAGCCTTCAGTGGGTTCAAATGTCAGTGGTTTGGTTTGAGACTGTTACTCAGACCTTAGGTTTTTATCTGACCTGCCTTGATATCCTGAGTAGATGGTGTGGGCCTGGCATCCTGGTTAGGATCCTCCTCTTGTGAGGATAACTTGGAAGAACCTAAGAGAAACCTCACTGTTTGAGAAAGGACTAGGAGAAAGATGAGATTCACATAGATAGTCACCAACCTTGGTTTTGCTCCGGATACCAAATATTGAAAATTAATAGATTAAAAAGCTTCTCTCATTCAGGGAAGGACACAGAAAGGCTTCCAGACAAACCAATATAAACTAGTTTCCCTTGCCTATATTGGAAAATTTTTAATGTGAAAAAAAGCTTGCTTTAGATTATCTAATTCAGCCTCTGTAAGACCAGAATATACAGGAAATCGCAGAGCGAAATGAGTCCTATACCCGATCTTATTCGAAAGACAGAGAAAAGCAATCCAAAGGGACTGTGAAGAGCAAATATCAAGAAATAGATGAAAAGTAGAGAAAAGAAGAGGCAGGAAACCGGACTGCTAAAAACACCAGGCTGGACACTAACGTGCAGGTGAAGGCAGTGATCCTTGGACACCTGTGTGCAGGTGGTCATTGGAGAGAAGACACCACGTTTCTGTGGTGAGCTCTGAGTTCCTTTGCCCTAATTCTTTGGGGCTACAAGCAGACAAGAACAGTAGGAGTAAGCACCATTAAAGAAAGCAAAGGTACGTGTTAATACCAGATACCATTGAGCACAGTCAGGTTAGATAAAACAGGTGGCTGGCAGGAGTTGAATAAGAATCCCTGAGAAGTCTGAAAAAATAATAAACATCACATCTTTAAAACAATTTGGCGCCTTCTGATCCTCTAGCCAATACACCAGCCTTGAGTTAAAACAGAGGCAGTGAAACTTCCTCGCCTTTACCTTAAGCTGCATTGTGACGCTTCCAGGAATGAGATAAACCTGCCAGATTCCTCCAGATCCCTGTTTCCTAACTGAAACTAAATAACGTGGAGAGTAAGTGAGAGCCAGAGATACTCGCAGCCAAGAGAGGGACTGCTATGAAATGGCACTAGTAGGGTGCTGTAAACTGGAGCCTGGCCCGCAAGCATTAGTGAAATGTTTAGTAACAATACTTAACTCTGTTATGTCTGGGTATCTCTTTCTCTTTTGACTAAAATGTTACAAATTTTAACCATATAAATGAATCATTATATTTGTTTCTACTGGGTAAACTATATACATCGTTGTAAGAAAAGAACCACCATTAAATTAAGGGAGGAGAGAAAAGGACAAACAAAATATTAGTAAATAAAATAGAAGACATATGTTCAATAATACTTTTCAGGCAATACTTTTGCTTGTTACATTTACTATAAGGAGGAAAAAAATATCTTCCATTCAAAACAAACATTGGAAACACAGCTGCCCAAACATCAGTCGCTTGCCATTTCCAGAACAGTTGAAGGCCATTATCGTGGGTTCGGAGGGTATCTTTGCTCTCTGAAGAAATGGCCGTCGGTACTGCTCAAGACGGCCATTGATATTGCCGCTGCAGAGGAACCCCCAGCGCTCTGGGGCCTGTCAGTCCAACCGGTGTTTTACAATGTGTCTTGAGCACTTGAGCCTGCTCTCGGTTTTCACACCAGCTCACGCGATGTAGAAGGGCTGAGAGCCAGAAAGGGGCCTGGCTGCCAGCGTTCCATCAGCGTGTCGGCTTGGGTCCTGCTCGGGAAACGCGCTTCGTGTTCCTCCGCTCTACAGTTCATCCTTGATAAAGTGGAAAGATGACATGCTCAGCTCTCTTTGAAGCAGACAGTTCACACAGCAGTGTTTCCCATTCTTTTTCAAAACAGAGACCATACTTGCAGGGGTTTTTCCCTATAGGTACTTATTTTAAAGTTTATAAGTACAGGTTTCTAAACATTGTCATTTTCTTACCCTACAGAACAAGGCACAATAACAAACCATCTCGCGCTGATGCCCTTAACAATAGAGCCAGACAAACTGTCTGCACCTTTTTTCTTTTTGCCATGTGAATAAATTATTTCCAAAAGAAGTGATTGATTATTTGATCAGAGCTATAGATAGTTAATTTACTGTTTGATGAAAAACTGATCCAATGAGCTTTCTGGGACTCGTCAGATGAATTCTCTCCCAGTAGCTGCTTCTGTTATACGACCAGCTCTACTTAATACATAGGTACTAAAATACAAAGAAGTGCAAAAGTGACCATAAAGCAACTACAGACCACAGCTACCTTGCAGGTCCGCTATGAACAAGGGGCTCGTGAGTCACCAAAGGTGATTTCCTTAGTACATTGAATCTGAAGTCAGGGAGAAGTGCAGTTCCCAAGAGCCCGTACTTCAGATGCTTTAGCGTTCACAGTTAACATGGTATGGGGTGAGGAGATTTTTCCCCCTTTGACAATACCTGAGGCTTGTTTGCGTTTACTTCAATGTAAGCAACTGTAACCGATTGTCCAGAAATGTTTTCTTCATGCTGTGAGGGTGTTGAGGCTGTCTTCGCCAAGGTAACATAATTGTTCTGCAAGTGTTGGATCTCTTTTTTCTTCCTTTAGTTTGTAACCATCAAGAAAAATTCTTTTTCTCTGAAGAAGTCAAATCAGTGTCAAGACTAAGAAGAAAAGGAAAGGGTTGTGCAGACCTGGGAAGAAACTGCACAGAGTCATTTATAGATCTAGGTTTATAACTTAGGAGGTTACAGCCTTGACTGTCAATGAACATCTTTCTCATCCTTGCTTTTTATACTTGCAACCTAGATACTTTTTCCCTTCCTGGATTTCTAAAGTCAGCTCTGATTGTTACATAGCACGTTAAATGACAAGGATGAGTTGCTTATTTTTGAAGTTGTTGTGAGTATGGATGGGGTACGCATGGGACCCGGCTATATGTGCTTGCAGACCAACAGCCCCTGCCACACGCAGCTTTTGGGCAGGGGGCAGCACGCTTTGAATTTCTCAGATGTGAGAACTTGCCATCCATTCAGTCCTGCATGATTAGGCTGCAAAAAAAGCTTTGAATGACCATGAACCCATGAAGAGTTTAGATGCGGAGGGTATTGCATATCATACCAATGTTTACCTTGGCAAGACAGTCAGAGACAAATATGTGTCACATATGCTTACAGTTTAGCATGGGCTAGTATTCCCAGGATCAAACTGGGCATCTGCCACAGAATCCAAAGGAAATGCCTTTTTTTTTTTCTTTCTTTTTAGTAAATCGCCTGTGTGCAGAAAGGAAGCATAAAAATGCTGCTACCCTGCTGGTGCCTCGAGGGTGTATGTGCGTTTATGTGTAACTCGCATGTTGTTAAGGAGTATTTTATGCACATTCACACAAACGTGTGTGTGTGCTGGGAAATTCTGTCTATTTAAGCTTAAGAAGGTTCTTATTTAAGGCAGTGATTGTGCCTTGCAATCATTAGATACATCTCCATCAAGGTTCCCTATTGCATGTATGCTAAAGAAATTGCTGTTTGGCCAAGGAGAAAACACAGGGAAACAGATTTAATCACATTGTATGCCCTGATGGCCCAAAAGACCAGCCTGCCTGTTGGCACACGAGTACTATCTGCTTTCTCTGTGCCACACTGTTTTTAGGAGTGTATCCTACAGGCAGTGGAAATTACTAAATCGCATATTGTAACCAAAATATTTTGGATTTCAGAATACTTCAGAAATATTTACAGAAGGTGAGATCTGGAGTCAAGAATGATGTTTCAATTTTGGATTTTCTCCACAAGCGAAATGTTAGTGTGTATGGCTGTTGTTTTCAACTGATCCCTTACAACATCGTACTAAACAATCCCTGCAGGATGCGTGCAGGACCAGCAGAATGAATCTTGTTTTCACAACAAGCTTGACACGATTCTTGGAGACGCTTATGGAGTAAAATATGTATGAGTGAACTTGTAAATCTGCAAATGCCACTGAAGAGTCCCAGCTAGGGGAGGAAGGAGTGGAAGCAGTTCTGGGTTACAGCTCCTACTTAACGATTCTGATAGACAGTGTTTTAATTTACTGCATGTGTTGCAATAGGCCTTTAAAGATAGGAAAGAAGATGCTCTTAAAGTGTTTCTGTTCACATCAGAGATGTGCCAGAAGAAACATATGAACCATTGTCCTGTCAGATTTCCCTTCCGTTTTTACCCAGCCTCTTTATCCAGACATGGAGGCCCATAAGAATCTAGCGTGGTTAGGAGAGGTGCAAGATGCCCTGTGCCAGGCTGGGCTGATTACACTGGAGGGGCCGAGTAGTGAACGACGGAGTTGTAATCCGGAGGTGGGCTGTGGCATTCCAGGTTTGGATCCATAGGAAGGAGAACAGAGTCTTCCAGTGTGAAGTCCATGGTGTCCTCTTCTACCTGCACTGCTGGCTGGTATTTGACAGCCTCATGATCAGATAATATGGATTCTTTGCTCTTGCTAACAGCTCTTCGCCTGTTGAGAACAAACAGTATAATATATTGACCCTGTCTCCATAAGGTTTTGTCTCTATGTGTAATTAATGGTCAAAATTATATATATATATATTAAAAATATACATAGCATTTCAATTTACCTTTGCAGCATCCTGTAAGACAGTGACATTTTACAGATTGGTTAAGGGAACTGAATTAGGTATTTCAAAGAACTTGGTGTTTTAAAAGTCCATGTAGGAGTAAATCCAGGAGTCCTGTCGCCCTGTCTCTTTAGCCTACCGCACTTCAGTGCTCTATATATATCTTAGCTATAAGTGCACCTGTCCTATACATACAATTATCTCTTATTGTTCTGACACAGGTCAGTAAAAATTTGACTTTTCTGAAAGCAGAACTGAAGGCTATGACTTTTCTTTAAGTATAATAATGGATGAAATAATGAATAATCTATGACAAACTCTAAAATGATACTGAAAGCAAGAACATGTGTTGAACACCCTCTTGCAGTGTATAGGGCAAAATCTTTCTTATATTCTCTAGCCCTTTAAAATTTCTGAGCAGTACGCTAGTGAAGGGCAGCGCTCTTCAACATTACAACTGCTGGCCTGTAACTGATGCTATTAAAGAGAGCCAGCTTTCATTTTCTGCTGTCTTCTCTTATTATAGGTGATGAAGGCGGTGGGAGAGAAGCAACTTGCATCACATGGAGCAACCTCACTGTTAAAACTAGGAGAACCCTGGAGAGGATTTGTATCACAAGATGACCTTGAGGATCAGCAAGTGTTGTGGAGAAAAGAAGAAGGTACTTTCTGTCATAGGCTGTCTTAAAAATACTGTTTTGTTAAGCCTGGTTTCTTCCATCTGAGGAATTAATTAGAAGAGGCCTCGATAATTGAGGGTTGGTTCTCAAAAGGATCCCAGTGTGAGAATGGCTTTTGAACTTCTCCGCTTTGCTTAGGGACCCTGTAACATGCATCTCTTTGGAATAAGCCTCACTCACAGACTGATTCTGGCATTGCTCGTGTCTCAGTTCAGAATGACTGGGAGAATTTAAAATCAGGTAGTGCTCAAGCACTTTGTGTGTATATTTCATATGTGTTTAAAAGAGCATAAAGCTACATTCTAATGACCCTAAAGCAAATCCAAATAATCAACCGCTCATCAAAGAATTGTATAATTCATTGCACTTGTTTTATTTGTACTGCTGCAGTGCTTACAGTCCCCAACAGTTGATCAGGGATTCAGAATGTGGTGCTTTAGAAAGAAAGCAAAGCCTGTTCCTGCTCCAGGAAACAAAACAATAGCTAAGAGACAAATACAGTAATTGGAGCAAGTGGAACAAAAATCATGAATAGGAGAAGTAGCAGATCCAAGACACCAACTGTGGGCACTGTCGTGTTGCAGGCTGCAGGCTTACGTGCAGGTTGATGCTTGGCATGATGGAATTGTAACATATAGGAGGCCCAGCTCCTTTCATCTATGAAAGGGTAAATATGTCCTGCTAGATGATGTTGCTATTACTTTAGAAGTTGTGCTATCTTGCCTCTGAAGGTGGTCTCCATCTGGAACCTGTCAAAAGCTCCAATTTTCCCACAAGCTGCAGATATCCTCAGTCTGGCTGACAGAACTAGTGTCGGTATCTTCGCTTAAAATTTTTGCTAATTCTGGAAAGGTCAGGAGTGTGCAGTGCATTGGCTAGAGCAGAACACTGGTTTATGATCTGTGCGCAATCACACTGAACTGCCTGTAAGGTCCAGCTGTAAAGTATCTATCCCTGTAGTTCTCCTCTTGGGGGAATGTGTGGAGTAGGTGATACTCTGTATATCGTAGTCTGTAAAGCCAGTCATTCTAAGCCAGGAGCTGAGATGTTCAGCCAAATCCAGGCATTAACAAAGAGCTGCAACTCTAATCAGCTGCAATGGGAGATTGGCTGCTTCATAGCTGGCCTGATTTTAGTGTGCTGTGGTGGCTTTCCACAGCATATTTGTCTCTAGGAAGTGAACCCAGGACCCCTCAGTTGGAAGAGCCAGCTCACCATGTCTTGCACGTCTAGAATAAACTTGAGTTCTGCGACTTCTAAAATGCAAAGGCAGAGACTATAGATTAAAACTGATGTTATTGTGCTTTTAGACCTGCACAGGGCATTGAAACCAAACCTGTTGAGTGGTAAAGCAGAAACTCTAAAATAAATAGTAACCCTGAGAACTTCAACAAAAATGTAGCATGCTCTGCTTTCACTATCTAAGTTTTCCCTCTGTCCAGAGAAAAACATGAGTGAAAACTTCTTCTGTATACTATACATTTGGCAGCTGTCCCTTTCTGTACACACACACTTTCTTTGTAGATAAATTCTTCCCTGGCATGAGCAATGGAACCACAACTTTGCTTCACTGTTTATTTATGTATTTTTCTCTTTGTTGCTCAGTTCTATTGACTCGTGTCAGACAATTCCATGGATGCTCTGGCTTCTAATTTGCCAGGTATTAAAGTTGTCAGTGGAGACAGAGAGAAGCTTGAAAGTATCTGTTTAACTTGGCCCCCAGCCTGCATATCTCGGAGTGCTGGAGAAAAAGAAATGTTATTAGGGTTTAGTCTGGCCACACAATGGGAAATTTTCGGACCCATGTAGACTCCCAGCAAGTGTTCTTGTTAGGTTTCTGCCCCTGTAGGTCAGGAGACTGAATATCTGGGAATAACTCTGCCTGTCGCTGAAATCCTGCTGGTGTTTGGAGAAGGACCCTTAAATGCTGACATCTAATGTTTGCTCCAAAGACAGAAAGCTGATGAATTAGGTCAGAAGCAAGTTTTGTCATTAGCTGTCTTATGGCAGACCAAAATGCAATTAACTTTCAAAACTATTCCTTTCACCTAAATGCATTTCCTAAATTAAAGCTATCCATTTTTGCATTTTTCCTTTTAATGCTCTATATTACTGACACTTCAGTCTACTCCGTTCATGCTCAGCAACAGAAAAATGTACGTATGCTTGGACTGTATATTGGAAAACGAGACTGCAGCATCCCTTTTCTCTCTGTCCTTGAAATCTCATTTGCTACATAGAAACTGCCACACTGAATCAGACATCAGTCTTGCCTCCGGCAGTGGTCAGTACTTGATGCTTCAGAAACCCCTTCATGCTCTCAGCCAATTGTACTACCCTGCGTAAGATAGAAAAATTCTCCCTGAGCCCTACCGATAAACATTTTCTGACCGAAGGCATTAGATTTGATTAATCACACTATTATGCTGTTACAGAAGTTAATAATGGTTATGTAATTAAATAATTTTATTAAAAGCTAGCCATTACTTGGTTCAGTGCTTCTCCTGGGTTGGCATTGCACTGCCCAAAAAGGTATTTCCTGACTGATTTTGCCTGTGCCTGACTTCTGAGCGCTGCAGCTGCAGGAGCTGATAAAAGAGATGTTCAGTCTTGATAAATCTGCTCATAACTGTGAATGTCTCAGCCCAGTCCCACTTGACTGTTAGTATTCTCACCCTGGCACAATACTGAAGATTAGGGGCGTGAATACCGTGACATTCAGCTGAAACACATTTGCTCACTGACCCAAGCTGGTCACATTTTACACAATGACCAACCTGAAAACCCATTTGTCCTTGCAGGAATGTGTACTGTCTGGGGCAGGATAAGGGGAAGGAGGAGAATCTGAACGCTGCCATTTCCTGACCTCAGACAGATTTTGTAACCTAAAGCACCCTCTTTCACAATGTGCATGTTTCTGTGGAGTGCTGCTTGGGGAAACATGTTTTGCAGAGCGTGGTGAGCTGGCTTCAGCCTTGTTTTGTAGGCTGAGACTAGAGTTAGCCAAGGTGCAGCACTGGGCTCCTCTCTTGCAGAAAGACACGTACAAGCTACGGAGGAATATGGGGGAAGTACAAAAGTAATGAAAGCACCGGAGGAACTGGTACTAGGAGGTTAGAAGGATGCAAATTGGTAGCAGCAAGTCAACTAAGAGTGACATTCATAATTACCAGCAAATCCTGCTACGTTTTAAGCTGTATTTCTGTAATGTCCCTGAGCCTGGTGCCAGCATCGAGTCTGTTAGATGTAAAACCAAATGAGGTGGAGGAACCTGCTGGTGTGGACCCAGCGTTGATAACTGAAAGCCTGCTGGGTCTGTAAACAGGACTGTATCAAGCAGCTGGATTATCACGGAGCTTGGGCTCTCTGCTGTTGCGTGCACAAGTTGTGTGTCCGTGTGGGGCCACGGTATGGTTAGTAGGTCTCGTGACCCAGACGCAAGCCTGGACAAGTGCATTGTAGCGTGGTACTTTGGGTAGTGAGAGCCAGTGACGGTCCCCATTGTTACTGTGCTATGTCAGATTTCCTGGTACAGATGAAGCTGAAAAATCTAGGAATTAAACTAGATGAAGGATAAATTAGCCTGAATACTAAGTAATCTTTCACAATCTTTTTTTAAGTTTTGTGGAGATGTGTCTAAGTTGTTTAGAAGATACTACAGAGGATAATCCTGTAGTAGCTAGAAGGCCTAAATGACCTAATGAGACTTTTTCATCCTACCGCACGAACCAGAGATTTTGGTTAGAGGTAGAAAAATACTGAGATCATCAAAGAACTTGGAAATCATCACTGGAGCCGTTTATTTTATGTGAGAGGGAGCCGGGTTCTATTAGCCTAAATGTCAGGGACAATGACTTGAAGAGGAGCATGGAGAAGGAGAGATGACTGCGAGAAGATCACCCTATCCAGTGAGGGACTGCAGTACCAAGTGTAGCACTTATCCCCAGCGCTGTGGAGCGGCTCTTACTGCTTGCAATAAGATGCCCAAGTATCTTGCCCTCAATAGGAAAAACTAATAGACTGTCCATGCAGAAATCCTGGCCTTGTTCAGAAGCTGTAGTTAGGGAAAGATGAGAAATCGGGCCATGCGTTGCCAAGTAGAGCAGTTTGTCTCATGACCGCGTTGCAGAATAACATGCAGGAGCGTCAGGGCTTTATAACAGCTTTCATAGGTGTTTAATGAGGCACAGAGTAAGAGTGATTAATTTTTAAAATTTTTTCTGCAATGAAAGAAATAAAAGGATTATTTTTTTTCTTCTGATAGTTATGACTGATTCACAGTTTGCTTTAATACGTTTTAGATGGGGCGCTGTGCAGTAAGAATTTAATCCTGGGTTCCCCTCTGGCAGTATCAGCGCATCAGTAGTCTACTGGCACAGAGAACTCAAGGGGTTAGGATCAAGAATTCAATGTTTTGAAACACTTCTAAATACAAAGTACAGCTAGCATAAAATTTTAACAGGCCAAAGTCACCCACTCATTATGTGTCCCCTTGCATGTGTGGCAAGGTTGGTCAGCGGTCGCTGACACTAGCTCCAGCACTCAGAGTGCACTGAGATGAAAACCAAGCTGGGGACCACAGCTTTTCACAATTCCCCTTTTAGTCCTTGCCACTGTAAGCATATCGTATAATCCTAGAAAAAAGTGGCTTACATAACTCCCGAGTAGCTACTCACGTCAAAGATACTTATATTTCAGAGAGCGCAAGTCAGGTCATAGTGCAAGGTGCTGCCTGACACAACATAATTACATGTGCTATCTCAGTGTGCTCATCACAGAAGAAAAATCTTCTGAAACTAAGTTTTGCTATGGAGCAAACATATTTCCATGGCTCGTTTTTCTGAGACGGGGCAAAAGAATTCTAGCCCAGTCAGCTGGGTTGCATTTTTGGTGGGCACCTTGCACTTGGATATGAATGCCTGATGCTCCTGAGCAAAATCAGTTTGTTTCAATATTATTGACTTGCCTTAGGCCCAGTTTGGCTTTGGCAAAGGCAGAGCCCTCAGTGATGTGATCTGGATGCAGCATCCAGAGCCTGGAGCGTATCAGCTGAGCCTCAGTCAGCTGGTGTCATGGGACTTGGCCAGAACCAGGCAACTAATTTCAGAGCAACTGAGGATAATTG
Organism: Anhinga rufa; assembly: GCA_013400875.1. NCBI lineage: Eukaryota > Metazoa > Chordata > Aves > Suliformes > Anhingidae > Anhinga > Anhinga rufa. The sequence continues at coordinate 18,459 of VZTV01035647.1, forward strand.
GGTTGGCGGCAGGAGAAGGGAAAGGGATGGAGGGAGGACAACTGAGCAGATATCAAACCTATTTGTGCTGGTTTTGGCTGGGATAGAGTTAATTTTCTTCACGGTAGCTGGTACAGGGTTGTGTTTTGGAGTTGTGCTGGAAACCCTGTTGATAACCCAGGGACATTTTTGGTCCTGCTGAGCAGGGCTTGCACAGGGTCAGGGCCTTTTCTGCCCCCACCCCACCCCAGCAGCGAGGGGGGCACAAGGGGTCGGGAGGGGACACGGCCGGGACAGTGACCCCGACTGACCCCAGGGATGTCCCACACCGTATGACGTCATGCTCATAGAGCTGGGGGAAGGCGGGGATGTTGGGAGCGATGGCGTGTGCCTTCCCAAGTCACTGTTAGGCGTGATGGAGCCCTGCTGTGCTGGGGATGGCTGAGCACCCGCCTGCCCATGGGAAGGAGGGAACCAATGCCTTGGTTTGCTTTGCTTGTGTGTGCGGCTTTTGCTTTCCCTATTAAACTGTCTTTGTCTCAGCCCACAGGTTTTCTCACTTTTACTGTTCTGATTCTCTCCACCATCCCACTGCGGGGGAGCGAGCGAGTGGCTGCGTGGGGCTGAGTTGCTGGCTGGGTTTAAACCACGGCACTATTATAATTTTAAACAATAACTTGTTTATAGAGTCTCTGGGAGAATTTTAAATCAGTGCTTGGCAGTAACCTGTTAATATTATGAGATGAAACTTGACACCAGAGTCATCCCATCATTAAATCCCCTCTATGTTGAATGTGCTTTCTTGAATGCTAACTGCAGATCTTTCTGTCCCTCACCACAGCTACTGTTGTGGCTTTATACTTTAGCATATAAAACGCTTAGAGCTTAGAAATGGTTAGTCCAGTCTAACAGTGGCCCCAGGCCCAGAGTATCAGATTCATCTTCAGTAAACTCTTGACACTGACACTCCATGGTGTGTAGAGTTGCCAAATTTTAAACTCGACAGAGAAATGAATGTAAGATAAATAAACAGCAAAATTTTGGCAAAAATAATAAATGCAGCCACCTTGGTTTAGAAAACATGCTAAGCCTTTGAACAGTTTTGTTTTAGAAAAGGAAGACTGTTTGAAAAGGATCCAGGGTAAATGTTTTTGCTAGAGATAGACAATTAACAAGGGTGACTTTATCTCCCTTATTAAACCAGCACTCTCTTCTAGACTATTATATATGCTTTTGAGCCTTGTTTTTCAAGTTAGTAGTGCAGGAGCGCCAAGGGGTGTCATGTCCTCAAGTGAGAGGGCATCAGGATGCTCTGCGATTATGTAAAAAAATGTCATTTGTGCCAATGATAGTCTGCAAGATCTAATTAAAAAAAAAAAAGGGGGGGAAAAAAAAAAGAAGCTGACAAAATAGCTTTCTCAGCTGGACCTCAAACACTCAGTGAAGGATGCGGCCAAGAAAAAAGACCCCTCTGCCCGTTCAGTGGTAGCTAGGGTCCTGGGAATAAGGAGGCAACAAATACAGCTTGCTGCAGGGTTTGCTTTTACAGCAGACCTCTGATAAGGTGATCTTTCATGGCCTGGCTGGCACAGAAAGTATCAGGTATCTCCCGATGAATGGAATCCCTCTGGAAGTGTTAACTGCAAATGGGGAGAGCCCCAGATGGTGCGGGTTAGGCAGACATTCACTGAACCCAGCAGAGCCGTGTTACTTCACGTTCACTCCCAGTGGGCCTGATAGCAGTTCAGAAGGTTTCCTGGGAGCCTCGAAAGAACAGGCTGTTATGGAATTTTTTGTGTTTCTACATCTGGCTGGATGTTGATTTTTCTGATTTTCAGCAGAAATCCTGGAAGGGGGAGAGAGAGAGAACCTTCCTCTGCCAACTATTTATCCAAACAGGGGAAACGCAGAAAGGAAAACAGCAGTCAGAGGTGATTGACAGAAATCTTTAGAAGGATAAATCCTATCAGGGAGGCTGTTTGTGTGTGTGTATGTGTTGGATTTGTGACAACATGACATCGTGCAGAAAAGAGAGGTAAATCAGCCCAGGTAAAGCATCAAAGTAATGCAGTTCCTGACATTGGAACTCCTTTTTTTTAGAGCTCGTGCCATTTGGTCTCCATAGCAATGCACTCTGCTGTGCAGAAATCCTCTCAGCATGTGCACAGGATAAAAACATGGAACTGTATCTAGATCTTTGCTAATCCCCCAACAGGTACAACACTGGGACAGTACTACAGGGGAAATACTGCTGAACAACATTATTCTTGAAGCCACGCTCCTATCCAGCAGAATCTGGAGCATCTGAATGCTCCCTGTTAGTGCTGTAAGACTCTCTAGCCTTCCTTGCATAACCTTTTCCTTTTTCCTCTTTTTCCTTCTCTCCTGCCTTCAAATATTGAGGAATTTATGGTTTTAAGGACTGAAGAGAAGGCAAGCTCCTTCCATCTTGCTTTTCTCTCTGAGTGAGGGAGTTACCCCCTCTGAAATAGCGTGAGGTTCTGACTATGCACTCTCAAGTGAACTCTCCCGTACTATGCAGAAATTGCACTAGTTTTTTCTCATCTATCATTTCTCTTTAATGTAGGAAAATGGTGACTTGATGTAGAAAAAGCAATTGCTCCGGTGGAAAAGATCATTGAGTTTAATATGGAGGAAACTAATAGAAATCTCATCAATAGATTTCAAAGAAAACTCTAGGCAATTCAGTAAAAGTCTAATTAGCTTAATTAACTGAATAGATGGAATTCCTTGCCACAGAATTGTTTCTTTTTTAATATTTTGGGTAGCTATTCTTTGAAATTCTACAAGTTGACATCTGAGTCAGTAAAATGGGTTACTGTTGTTATACTTTTCTAGGAAGGTGGAGAAGACCTATTTCACTACTAGGTCAACTCTCTGCCTGTGCCTGATTGTTACGGAAATATAAAGATCTGTGAGCTACCTGTTAGCTAAAAGCTAAATATCTGCTTTTATTCTTCCGTGATTGTCTGTACTGTGAATGGATAAACATATAGCGAACACTGGCACAGCCTCTATTTGTAAACCAAATATGAACAATATAATTAATTGGATCATGGAGGTGGTAGGATTAAGGGACTTCTCTGTAGGACTGTCTTCACAGCTATGATAAAGCAAATATAGAAATCACGGTTCTGGTAAATGTACTTGCTTTGCACTGCTTAGTCTAGCCTTTACTATACATGCTGCCTTAACTTTTCTCACGTCCCATCGGTTGCAAAGGTGCCAGCCCATCTGTATGTCTAAAGTTAAACATAACTTCGTTAGATACTGGTAAAATTATAAATGTTATTTTCTGGATTAATAAATCAAGTTCTTCAAACTTTGCTCCATCCATAAAGGAGAACACTGGAGAGGCAGTCAAGAAACAGCTCAAGTAGATACATATATTCTCAGCTCTTTTGCTCTTATCACTTGCCATGTGCAGAATATTCTGCCCTGGGAGATCAGATCATGAACAGGAGACACCAGCTTCACCAGATAGCACTCTCTTGTTTTTTTTGAATGTGATTCAGAATCACAAGACAACTTGGCATGTTGGAAGAAGAGTTAAATTGGCTGACAAGACATTATGTGCTCAAAGCTGATGAAATGAGTTTTCATTTTTATCACATGAATCAACATTTTTCATGTTAATTAACCTTCCTGTAACTTAAAAGCAACAGTGCCGCATTCCTTTCAGAGACCTGCAACTCTGTTTTATTTTCAACTTCTTTCTGGAAGCAAAGTTTACATTATAATTTTCTTGATCTTAAAATACATTAACCATGGTCTTCCAATTACAGTACTGAAATACAGAGCTGATTCTCCTCTGGCTTGTTCAGGTAGTCTAACAGCTTTCCTTTTGGAATCAGAACCAAAATTGCAAGTTTTGGAAGCATTTTTCTGAACAGGACACTGTCTTCAAAAGAAATATCCAAAAGTACTCACGCTAGAGCCATGATCCCATAAGGCCAAGAACGGATTTCCAGCCTCTTCGGGCTTTTTATCTCATCTGATGTCAACACCATCCCACTGTCCGACTCCTGAGTAGCAAGAAAGAGAACATCAGAGTGCCAAATGATTATGACAGCATGGAGCACTTTTAAATAAAAAATGGCTTGCCGTGGGGAGAGTGTGGAGGAGAGTGAGACTAAACCACTGTTCAAGTCAGCAGAGAAGGAGAGCCAAGGAGCTAGTTAGAATACCAAATTCCAGCTATCTTATTTTGTGATGGTATCACTTCTGGTAAGTTGATAGAACTTCACCTTATAAAACTGTCTCTAGCTACAGAGCAGGCAAAGCAAGGGCGGGAGAATGCAGCTTCTCCTTCACTGCGGCCTGTAGAGGCTGGGGCTCCCTGTCCATGCAGCTCTCAGGGAGAGGCTGCCAGCAAGGTGGCCATCCACAGATGTTATATTGTGGTGGTCTATACTGGTACTTGTGTACTGGAACGAACGTAGGAGCCACCAGCTCTTTTATGTAAGATTCCAGCCAACAACGTGGAGGGCAAACGTTTGCATCAAACCTCTCAATTGTGTGCTATTTAGTAAAATGCTTAACACATAGGTATGCGCAGCTGGTGTGTGAAATTAAGCCCATCCTTCAGAATATTGTCTTATCAGGGCCTGTATTATCAGTTTTTATCCAATTGTTCCTGCTAATGCTGCTATTTAGCCAAAGAACATTTGCCTTGTTTTTGTGATGATAAAATTTTTGAGCTGTGTTTTGAAAGAGCACCCTTAAAGTGAACGGATAAAAAAATAATTTGACATTTTCAAACTTGAAATTGATATGAAACATGACATATGGATGCCATCTAGGTAGGCTAGCTGAGATATGAATGGACAGAAATTCATAAAGAATATATCCAATAATAGTGGCTAGGCTCCTCAGAGAAAAAATACCCTAAATACCTACTAGAAATACACTACTAGAAACAGGGAAATCTTAAGGAATTTCAAGTTCAGTATCATTTTGGCAAACCCAAGTGCTTTGCAAAGATACATAGCCTACAAGGCTCGTTGTGCTTTGGTTATGGATTTTTTTTTATGACTAGTCCAACAAAACCGTCTTCATTAGTTTTAAAGCTGAGGTGGTGATTCTGCTGCTCTTAAAGTTGAGTCTCGAGGTTGCAATTAAGATCAAGCTGTTATTGTGCTAAGTGCTCCACAAATTCACAGACATGCACAGTCCTTGTTTTAAGTAATTAAAAAAATATTAAATGTTTTGGGGAGGGGTTCCTTTGCATTTGAAATATTTTGTGATGCTGGGAAGTTGCATGGCTGGCTGTCTGTCAAAACCAAGAAAGCAAAAGACTTCAACGTGGGAAGCAAAATGGTAGTTAGTCTTATTTTACCATTCAACATGCTTGAAATGGAAAAAATAATCCCAGCAAACAATAAATAAAAAGCAAAAGCTTTTTTATAAATGCTTTGGTAATATACTGGTCATTAATAAGATCAGTCTGGAAACTGGCTTTCAAAGTATAAAATAAAATCCTAAATTAATCAAGTCTGTCAAAAACTCAGCAGAACCCAGACTTTCCCTCTGTTTTTTATCTTGACTATTTCCCCTTAAAATCTGTGGTCTACATTTCTCTGAGTGCTGCTTTGCATTTTGCTTACAGAAAAATTGTTAAAAGAATATCTAGAGACTACAGATAAGTAGCACAATTGCAGGAGGGTGTGGTAGAGCGCTCTTAGAGCTCCTGGGCAACTATTGGAAATAATGACCTAATCACTATTAATGTCTTGATATTGAAGATAATTTTAGTAACCCAAGTGCACTTACTTTGTCCAAAAGTAGATCATGCCATAATTTTCCTTAAAAAGATCCTCACTGAAATATCACATTTATTTCTGATCTGTTAATGTACTATTACCCTTTTTTAAAACTTTTCTTTCTTCATGTAAGGACTTACTTCAAAATGGCATGAATACTAGGCATTTAGGAAAGTAATGCTCATGCTGGCAGCAGTAATCTCTTATTGATACTGGATCTATCTAGTAAATGTCTTTGTGTGATACAGAGGGACAGATTTTTATCCTGCAAGAGGAAAGATGCAGGAGCCGGAGAAAATTCTAGGCCTTCTAATCCCTAAAATGCACTAATAAAGGCATAGAAATTACATCTGGCAAAATACTAGGGAATAACAGGTATCAATTCATGCTAACAAGAGAACAGATGAGAAATACGCTATATTTGTCAAGGATGTGAAATATGTCCTTGGACAAGTTGCAGCTAGAGACTTGACCCTTCCCGAGGGAGTTGGTCTGAGGAACGGCTCTGTCCAAGAGGGAGCCTGAGCAGAGCGTGGGGGACGGTTCCCTGACTAGCAGAGTCAACAGGCTGGCTTGTTTCTACAAAACTGTACACATCTTTCTTCTCTTGTGCTGCTCTAGTCATCTGATGCTTGCCCGCTTCCTCTGTTAGAAGGTTTCCTGAGGGCTTCATGCTTCCTCCCTAAACTTCGATCTGCTTCCACCATGCGTGCGTTACCAAGATCCCTCCTCAGTGGCGCAGCGTCCGGCACTGAGGTGAGTGGTGTGGATGGCATATGGCACTGCAGCCCGTGCGTACCTGAACCACAGAGGAAATTCATGAGTCGGATTGGTTGTTGC
>VZTV01035649.1:681-12435 GCA_013400875.1 Anhinga rufa
GCCCCATTGCCACTCATGTGGTAATGTCCATAGAGTCCCAGAGCCTCCTGCCACAGAACTACATCCTTACAGGCAAGTAGACCAGACAATCTAATCAATCTTTTTCAGCCCAAACTTTCTCATGTTAGGATTGCCTTGCAGCAGCCAGACATAGCATTTGTTTTGCTGGCTACTTCAGTGCCAAATGCTGGCAGGGGTGAGATAGACAGGGGCTTCTGTGCTGGAGGAACAGCTGTTGTAGAATATTTCTGGAGGTGAAAAATAAAAGCAAAATTGCAGGAGGTTACCAGAAGCAAGATTTCTCATTCTGTAATGGCACAATCGGTTTCTGCAACAATTTCCTTCTCATATTGCTTCAACAAGCACTCTACTGCACCCAGGAACAAAGAACTGCTATGGCCCAACTTTTCACACCTGGGAGAGACAAGTTCTGGCACTGGGCCCCTTAGGAAATGGTGTAAGCCATAACACTCAGCACAGGCCCCTGAACTCCACTCAGTCACTCTGGAGAGCAAGGCCCAGGGCAGAGACAGTGATGAAACTACCACCAGCAACAGCAGTAGGTTTTCCAGCACCCCCTCAGCACAGAGGCAAGCTCAGACAGGCAAACAGATGATAACAATTTTCAGGAACTGTGACAGGGCCTGGATTCAAATGGGAGTCCGAGAGGTGAGAAGGACTCAAGCTCACACGTTCTCTGTCTGGAAGCTATTTATCAAGTTCTGGAGAGGCAAGCAAGGGCAAAGCCCAGCTGTGCTAAGGATATGGAAGTCTCACCCTGGAGTCATTAGCAGCCCAAAGCCCAGACCCCAGGGTACCAAGGGTCACACACTGGTCCTTGGTCATGTGTGGTGAGTGCCGTCCTGCAGCCTCTGTGCAACCAGTATCAGCCCAAAGAAAGCATTCAGTGCCAGCCACCCTACGTGGCCCAATCCAGCCAAAATGCCAGTATTCAAATATTCAGCAGAAGGACTAGCATCCATACACTTGTACAGGATGTGTTTCTCTTTTGTGCTGGCCTTTTTCATCCGAGGATCTCAAAGCATTTTAAATAATGCATTAAGCCCCCATACGACAATGGAAGCTTGATATTATCTACTCATACATGCAGGCAAACCATGGCAGAAGGGTTTCACAACTTGCTGAGAACTACCTAGTGACTTCGTAGCATAACAGGACATACACCCATGTACCCAAACTCTCTTGTACTTTAAAGCAACGCTTTCCTTACCAGCCACCTACTCACACATATATATCAGAGCAATTTGGATTTCTCATCCTGCCAACCCTAAGTTGCTCTCCAAGAGACATCTCTTAAGATCTCTCTTCCCTGCAAATGCTTCACTCTGCCTTGTTAAGCTGCTGAAAAGTAGATTTCAAGGGAGTCCCAGCCAGTCCCACTAAACAGTACCAAGAGGAAGTAAAGGGTCCATCCTCCTATCTGTTTACACAATGTGTCGAGACCAATTACTGTCATTCCCTGGGAATGAGCTGAGCAGCTCCAAAGAGTCTTTGTGACACCCTTGACTTCCTTACCCCTCTGCCAACCCTTGCATCCCCTGGTGCCTTCACCTCAGGCCAAAGGATGTCCCTGCTCTCCTTGACCTCATGCTCCCAGCACTGCCAAAAAAGTCAGATCTGCTGAGGCTAGCAGGGCAGAAGCAGCCCCTGTCTTTCTAGGACATGCACTGCCTTCATTAAGTAGCAAGTGGCTGGCAGCGGGACCTGTGTGTAATGAGGTTGCTGTCCAAGGACCATGAGCGAGGGGCAGCTGGGAGAGGGTATTCACTGCAGCAACGCGGGTGTCTGCACGAGCCAGGGTATTTCTGCCCAATTAGGGGAAAGAAAGGAATAAGTCTTCTGAGCTAATTTTCTAGTCCTTTGGAGGAGTGAAGAAAAGCGCATATTGAATTCCCCTCACTCAGCCTCAATAGGGAAGAGGCTGGGTGGCCAACTGACCAGCCAGCCAGGGTGGGAAATACACCCACCAGCTGTCCTAACTCATGGCTGCGGCACAAAAGGGCAGAATCACACTGCCCCATGAACCTGGAAATGCATGGCCTGGCACCTAACCAGAACAGGACTTTTTAAACCTGCTCCTGTGCAGCCTTTCCTGCTGAGGGAGGCTGAACTGAAAGGCCCAGATGACAGAGATTGCCATTTATCCACAGGCCATGGAGCTAGGAGCACAGGAATTCTCTAACCCCTTAAAAGCACTCAGACTGCCCCGCCCACTTGCCTCTCCCAAATTTGCTCCCCTTCCTTACCAAAAGGCACCAAATCACTGGAACACAGGAAGACATTTGGACATCACATGCCACTGATCCATGGCCTTCCTGCAAAAGCTGCCTTGTCTGTTCAACCCTAAGAATAACTTCAGCATCCCCACACAGAGCCACCCCACCCCACAACTCTCTGGACCAATTTGCCATTACCATCCAACATAAACTGGATTTGATATAAACACAAAGGGTTTAGCATCTTTTCACCCACCCTTGAGTAACCCATACCATATCATACACCCAAAAGTATCTTTTTAGTCTCGGAACATATTTGCTTCTGGCACAAATTAATCTTGCCTGATACTCTCATCTGTCAGCTTCATAGAGACACAGGAATGAAAAGTAAGGCTCAGGGACAAGAGTGAAAACCACATCTGCTGCTCAGAAAAGCTTCCATCTGATCAAGCTTTTCAGCTGTATTCTCAGACAAGAACATGATAGTAAGGATAAGAATCACAAAGCAAGAACAGCTTGATGTTCAGAGCCCAGATGAAGCCTTAGAGTAGCCAGTTTAATATTATCATTACTCATTTGCATTGTTTACCTGACTAAAAACTACATGATGCTAAGTGCTGCTCAGACAGTTAATAAGAGGCATTTTTGTTGGAGAATGAAAACAGATCAAGAAAGAAATTACTTGGTCCCACTTTATAGGTGGGGAGTGGAGGTACTGAATGAGACTTGCCCAGCTTCATACAAGGATTTTGTGGCAGAACTCAAAACAAAACCAAGATTTCATATTAACTGTCGTAAAAAATGAGATTGCTGATTTTAGCTAAGCTGATGGGACTCCAAATGTCAGTAGATAACTGAATCTACAACACTATTGTTATTTCTGTCATTATTTTTGTAGCAGAAACAAGTACAGGTAGCAAGCAAAGCCATGCAGTGAATGAGACTTCCTAGATCAAGCAAGAAGTCATCATAAAGCTTCAAGATGCTACTGGTTGAAAATTAACCAATTAAAACTATAAAAATAATACAAAAGACCAAACAGTGTTATAATATTCAGGCTGCATCCATTTCAATCTGCATGTTTCCGACCACACCCCCCAAAGTACACTTTTAAGTTAAAACCCCTAGCTGAATATCCTTTCTTTATAACAGGGATCCCACAACCTAGAAGTGTTAATGACATCTACCGTAAAAGTGTTATTTAAAAACATATTCTCACCTCCACTCCAGATTTCAATGTTTTTTGCAAAAAATCTTTGCCACAATTAATCCAGAAGTGTAAAGAGCAGACGGACCAGGAAGCAAAACATTCTCACAAGGTTTCCCAGAAAAACCACAACAGTTTGGAAAGTTTATTTAAATTAGCCTCTAACCTTCACCAACAGACTCCCAGCCACACTGCTGAAGGGAACTTAAGGCAGAGCAGGTAGATGCTACGCCTGGAATCCAAACTGGAAAAAGCACCTAGGCCAAAAGGACAATTTCTCCATTTACTGACATGCCCTCTGAAAAAAAGAAGGCTGGGCTTACCAGCTTTTTTCCTCTCCTCGTTAGGATGTAAGGCTAATTAAAGTCTGTCAGTATCAGTAGAAGATTTGGGTGATGTGAAATGCAAGACTGGGCCTTTTGAATGTTCTGTGAACAGAAACTTGGCGAGAAGGGCAAAGAGGGGGTGAGGAAAATTGTACTGAAACCACAAGTCACTGCATTATGTATTCATGGGACATATGCTGCCAGCAGGACTGAGAACAAGCAGCAATGTAATGGGGAAATGGAGGGGTCTCACTTTTATAGATCTTGGAAAATAAATATAGTCCTTTCTTTTAGTGGGTCCATCTTGTAGGCTTAAAGGGCGTGTTGTTAGTGAGGTTAAAACTAGTATATCCAACCAACCAGAGGCACTGAAATTCTTCCCTAATGAGAGGAAATTCAGAACTGAAAATAACTGTCTTTAACTTACTGCAATTTACCAGGGTCAGCACATGTCAATAGTCTTTCAAACTGACACTACACCAGTGCAAGAAGAAAAACAAATAATGAAGAGTGAGCTGATACGCTAACTCTACAGCAATGCCTTCTGAAAGAGTGGCACCAGATGGGCACTGTGCAGGGCAGCCCACCCCACCAGTACCAGGCATGTCCCATTTCCCAGCCTCTGCAGAGATGAGGCAAACTCCCAGCATTGACAGACCTCAATCCCAGGCCCCTACAAAAATCCTGCAAAATCAAGAGTAACTGCATCTAGAGCAAACTGTAAACAGTCTGCACTTGTGCAGCATTGAGAAGATAAAAAGCACTGTTCTACATTACTGTAAAACTCCTAGGAGGCATAAAGACACATGGGCCCAAGGAGGTCAACAGGTGTGGAAACACCTATTATCACCAAGTCTACAACCACTTTCATCACAAAGATATTTCTTTACACTCCCTTAAGCAATTAATTTATTTTGGAGTAAATGGTATGGGTCAGCTCATGGCAGTGGGGGTAACTTGACAAACGTGAACTCCAGTGATTTTGTTCCTGTGTCACACAATGACCTGGACAGCACAGGTGCTGCCTTCCTAATGGGGCTAGCAAGAGAACAGCCCAACTGTAGCAAAAGCCACTCAGGTAGCAGCGACTTTACCTCTCAAGAGAGGTATCTACACTTAGGCCTAGTTTATCCTAGACAGACAGCAGAAGTACCAATTATGCCTCTGAAGACATGATCACAAGAAACAACACTATGACTTCACTGAACCCTGCCTCAATAACCCTTTTCCATCTTTGCTTCCAATAACATCTCTCAAGTGATCTCCTCATACCAAGTTCTGCCTTACCTGCTGCATTTTTTCCAGGTCAAGGCTGGGCCTGCTGACCTTATCCCCATATCCTTGTCGATGTCTCTTACAAGGCATGACTTGCTCAAGGCCTGTCCCGACGCTTGTGAAGATTAGAGGTCTGGAGGCTGGGCTCCGCACCAGGGGCTGGAGTCTCTTGGGAGGGGAGGCACTGAACAGCACAGGGCTTGGGCTGGCGTGCAGGCCATCAGCCTGCTCTGCCACAGGCCGGAAGGACATAGCGCACAAGTTCTTCACTTCTTCGTCACTGGAGGAGGTGTTGTTGCTGTCACTGCAGCAGGTGAGCCTGCTGACCTGAGACCACTTGCGCTTCTCAGCGGCAAACTCTCGGTTGATGCGCTCCAGCTCCTCTTCCGAGCTGTGGCGGTCAAGGCTGGCATGGAAGAGGGCCCGAACCTTGCAGCATTGGTTCTCCTGGTTCTGGAGCTGGTTGGTGGCCAGAGGAGTCAAGGTACAGTTCCGTCTTCTCTCTGGTGGGAGAAGGAGATAGAGGAGTGGCAAAGCAGATCTGCATCCTATGCCCTAATAAACTGGGCCTGCTTTCTCCTGACCTTTTTTTTTTTTACCTCCTCCAAAGTAAACTTCTAAGCTGTTTTCTGCCTTTTTCTTCCCTGAAGAAACACTGCCCCTTCCCCCCAGCTGAATGCTCCCCTTTGGAAGTTTCCAGAACTTTGTTTAGACCAGACTGCTAGACAACCCCTTGCAAACTGTAACCTGGAAGTCTAGTTGCAGAGCAAGAACACTGACCTGCCACCCACCTCATCCTCTGAAGGTGGAGAAGAAATGATCTTGCAAGTGCGTTGTTAGGCACTTACCTCTAGCTAGAAACCTTAAATTCTAGTGACCAGTTCTCAAGGCAGATGAGGTAAGTTAGTTACATTATTCTAAGCAGTACATCTCTGGCTCAAAAAATAGACATCTGGTTTCTGGAGGTAAAGGTCCTCTTTCTATTACAAGGCTTGCCATACAGGAGAGCCTGCCTTCAGCCATAAGCTGGGAACGCTTTACCTGTTCTGCTGAGCTATTTCCATGTTAAGCACGTGGAACAGGGATTTGAGTTTTGACAGGACATGTCCTGTGGGTCAGGAATTTAACTTCTGCCTTTGCATATGAATCCACTTGAATTTGTCTAAATTACGATAAAACACAGGGCATGCACAAATGGCAGAGACTTAGCATGGCTGAAGAGATGCATTTACTATAGCTTTCACCTATAGCTGCCACCTGCCACTTCATGCCAGGTCCAAAAACAATAGCAAAGCACCTCTCTCTCCTCTGTGAAAGATCCTCAGCTAGATTCAAGAATAGGGCTGCCTAGTACCAACAGTGCAGGAGGAAGGGAGCGAGATAATCAGACAAGTCAGTCCAGGGGAATGAGGAAAGGGATGGTCGAAACTGGAAATGACAAAGAAGAGGAAACCTAGAACAACAATCATGCAGGTGCACAAGCATGGAATAGAAAATAAATTTTTAGTCCCAGCTCTGCTGCTGGCCCAGTGGCAGATCATCTCTGCCCCATGTCTGCAGCACTGGGGCCTTAACATGTGGTTAACGATGTCTATCTCTGCTAAGAAAAGTGCGACTGCAGCATATGATAACACCACCTTCTCCCTGTGAGGTACCAAAGACTTAAAGGTGACTGACTTAATGCACCTGGGTTTGGTACACTGAGGACAGAGAGGCGGCACTTCCAAGAGCACAAGTGAAAAGCAAAATGAACTTCAGCTGTAGCATCCCAGGACCCTCCTATCTCATCTCTTTACCTCTGTCGATCTGAGCAAGTTCCTGGTTCTCTCCCTCAGAGTCATCGCTGTCCTCATCACTTGGGGGGTAGGAGATCTAGGGGGCAAGGACAAAGAAAAGGCTTCATTGTGAACACTGAACATTGCCCTGCTACTACCCAAGGCACTTCCCTCACCCTCCCCCTCATGTACTGCAGGCATTCACCCCAACTAACCGCACACACCTGGCCTGGCACCTCCCTGTATACACATCCTCATCTCCCAATCTCAAACTCCCATCATATCCTCTTACTTGCAGCAACACAAAACACACAGCCTACTGCTATTTCCACCTTACTGCACCACCAACTCTTTCCCAAGCACAACGAACATACCCTGCCCTTAGCTCCCCAGACATGCAGCTTATAACCATCATGGCCTACCACATCCACATCACGTGGACAACTGAATCTCCAAAACCCACCGCCGAAATAAAGACACATCCTGTCAACAGCACTATCATCTTGCAAGGCACCCACAAATGGAAGTGACATGTTAACTTTAGCCGTACTATGTATGTACCCACACTTCCCCCTTGAAGGCACACACACACACAAGCCAAAGAGCAGATTCATCTTGTTTTCCTACAGGACAACTCTGAAGAATGTAACAGAAATCAAAGAAACAGGATTTCACAGAAATGCAAACAATAACATTATGCCGTCCCCACCAGCACAGAACCTTACAGTACCACTGAACACCCTTAAATGCTCCAAAAGCAATGACAATTCACATACTTTACCCATCAGGAATTTTCAGGAACTTTTGCTCTGGGTCAGCCAGTGGACTTGACCAAACTACTTGCTGTATACCCAAATACTCACTTACTCAAAGCATGTTCTAACACTGAACAAACTTGGTAGTTCCCTCTTGAGAAGGGTTGGAAGATCTGAAACCAAGCTTTTGTGGGTCACAGATCCCGCTGCTGCTGAGTTTCCTACTTAGAGGAAACTCTACCTACCTTGTTCCAAAAGTGACTTTTGTTCTGCCCCATAAAGCATACCTGGAAGTTATTAGATCAAGCCTCTGGGCTATACAGCTCAGTATGTGACTCTGGCAATGGCCAAAACCAAATGAGTCAAAGGAAAATGCAGCACTTAAAAAACCTTTACAAGACAGAGTTCTGGAATAATAAAACTCATCTTGCAGGGATGATGATGTTATTCCTTACACCTTTTTAATCCAGAATAACAATAAGCATTCCCATCATTCTTAGCTGAGTCTCACAATTTACTTGCCCACAACAGTATCCACTGGCAATAGGTTTCAAAGGCTACATGCTGTGTCTCCATTTTAAAAGTGTCTTTATGTTCTGTGCTTGACTTTTACAGAAGGTAAGGCAGCATGCAACCATTACAGTGATATGGGCCCATTTTGCCTTTACCACTCTTCCTAGTGAAACATCCTTGGAGTGTTTCAGCCTCCCAGAGACCCAAAAGAGGTGCCTATGAAAGGTACATTCAGCTGATAGAAAAAAAAAAAAAAAAAAAACAAAAAAAAAAACAGGAATAGTGGAGAAATTCCAAGTTTGACAGATATTAAGTCAACACACCTATTTTGTGACCATCCTCCAGGATTGTGTTTGGGTTTCCCCCCCCCAAAAGCCTGTTGCCACCTTTTTCTCCTCCTTTTTCTAAAGCTACCTTTTGTCCTTCTATATTTACAATGCCCTTTAAAGAAATCAGAAATTTTTTTCCTTCCTTGCTAGTCTTTAATTTACTTTCCCAACTGTCAAATGATGAATGGGGAAAGTGGCACAGATTTATCCCCATTTCTGATATCCTTGAAGTAATCGCAGGGGGTTGTTTTCCCACCAGAACTACAATTTGCTTGTACGCATTCACACACATGAGTCATTTAATAAAGGCAGCTGGCACTGAGGAACACTGCCAAATTAACAGACTTCTAGCTGTCCCCAGAACAGGTATAATACCTTGCTTGTGCCATGCTAGTTCACAGAGGGGACAGCTGACACTGAGGTGCCATTGTGCTAGCTGCTGTACAGACAGACAGTGGTCCTGTCTTCATTACAAAAGCTAAGGCTCCAATTCTAACTAACTCAAGACGTACTGACCTTACTTTGTGGTTCATTCTCACATAAAAACCCTTTCTTTGGACATGGCAGGGTTTTCAGTGAGGTTTAACAGCTGTGAGGGAAACCTATCAGCTCCAGTTTTTGTACTGTGTAAGCGTCAATACATGGCACGGCGCTGCTTCCAAAAAAGAGGCAATGACACCTAGTACACACAGGTCAAAGAGCTTCTGCACAATGTCACTGGCTTGAGATAATTAAAAGTAGGAGTTGGATCTGAGTCAATGATTGACATTTTGAAGGTCTGTGTCTACTGGTCCTTGGCTTCCAGAATATTCACTCCTCCCCATACAAGTACAATTTGCTAGCTTCTTGTCTCATATGGATAACTCTCCTCCCCTGAGTCCTCCCCAGTCCCACAGGCAGCCCAAGACTAATCCCCTCTGAATTGCCTTGAACACTTCTCTAGAGGCTTTGTTCAGAGAACCTGCAAGAGAAGAGAAACCTCTTTCAAACAAGAGGATACGGAGTCTGTGGATTTGGTCCCATAGTATATCCCAAAGAAATTAAAATGGTAGGACAATATGAAAGGCTTCATGGAAAAAAGGGTCTCCCACAGTCATGCTAATCATCCTTCTGATGCTAGTCATGAAAAAATAAGCACCTGCTCTTCTAGAATCAACTATGATTTTTGAGCAACATATCAAGTGCTTTTCAGGAACAAGGCAATTAGAGACACCTATTGAGCAACTCTTCCTGACACCCATCTCTTCTTTTGGAAGAAGAACATAGGAGTAGCACATTTCTCCTACCATTCAGACTTAGTTTCTCCCATTAATTGCACTGGTTTATTATACCCCTGTTCCAGACAATACCCTTAGAAATTAGAATATTTTTCATAACATACATCACAGGCTAACCATAAAAAAAGGCACTTTAAAATCCAGCAGTTGTGCATTTTATGCATCAATGAAGTAAACAGATCATAGGACTCAGAAGTCACATTGCCTCTGATGTCCCATGACCTTCACTGTCTTTCAGAAGTCCTTTCATCTCTGATATTGTGTGGGTTACAAATACACAAATACCCTCCTGCTTGGTCTTCACATCTTTCAGAGACATCATCATTTTCCCCCTATTTGCCATTTAGCAAGGTCTTCTATTTTAGTATTGTTACATTCTCTTTTTATTAGTAAGTCCTTCCACAAATTATATCCTGTTGTGGGAGCTGAAGTCTCCCAAGCTCCTATGTATGAGACCCTAGCTCCCATGTTCCCTAACAGAGCACCGTCATTCATAGCAGACTAAACATTAATCTTGCAGAGTTCAAATGTTACACATGAAACTCCTTGCCATAATGTACCACACAGGCAAAGATTAATGGAAGTTTGAAAAAAGGACTGTCTGTGTGTATGGATAACAAGAATCTCCAGAAACTATAAAGATAGAGAATCAAAAACTAATGCTCTTACTAGTTGGAGATAAATGGTCTCTCCCTTGACTCTTCCGAGGCTTTAACAATAACACAGTACTCTCTTCAAAAGCATTCCACTAAACACAGCGGTACTGCATTCAGGCCTCCAGCCTCCCTTGCACAGTCCCTGTCTTATATTAGCCACAGATTTACTTTTGTCTGAGGAAGCACAGCCTTGTTTGCCTCACAAATTCACAATTGTGGCACTGTGATAACAGAAAACTCAATCTCCATGTCAAAGACCCCAGTAGATCATGGCTTCATTCACAGCATACGAATCACAGAACTGTTTAGATTGGAAGACACCTCTTCGTATCTAGTCCAAGCCCCTGCTCAAGCTGAGTCAACTAAAACAGGTTTCCCAGGACTGTGCCCAGTACACTCTGTACCTTAACGTGCAAAATTAAAGAGAAGAAAATCTCCAATTCACATAGATGCATGAATGTTTACAAGCCATGGCACAAAACAAGCCAGAAAACAAAGGACGGGTGCCCATCCAACCTCCAGTCTTTCTTCAGGAAATGCATCAGATATGAAGTTCAAAGACAGCAGCCTCCTCTTCCTAAGTATCTCAGTCTTACACCTGGGACCTCCAGCTCTGACACCAGACATGCTTTCTGTCAGGCTAAGGCTGTCAGGGCTTGAAGGACTCGGGGGGTGGGGGGCCAAAGTGGCAATGCTAATGCCATCTCATACAACAGGGGAATAAGCCAGGCCAACCAGAGCAGTGACCAAAGTGCCTTAGCTGCCTCACAAGATGACAACCAGGAGACTGACCACCTCAAGGGTGTGCATGGCTATAGTGGATCTTTGTGCAACCCTCCAGGGAAACCTGCAGGCTCAAGTACCTTTCTGAAATGCCTGTATACCAACATATGCAGCCTGGGGAATAAACAGGAGGAACTAGAGGTCTGTGTGTGGTCACAGGGCCACAATCTGATTGCAATTACAGAGATGGTGGGATACCTCGCACAGCTGGAGTATGGTCATGGACAGCTACAAGCTTTTTAGGAAAGACAGGTGAGGTGGGGGAGTTGTTCTTTATGTGAGGGAGCAACTGGAATGCATCAAGCTCTGCCTTGGAGTGGAAGAACAAGTTGAGAGCTTGTGGGTAAAAATTAAGGGGCAGGCAAATATGGGTGACACTGTTGCAGGCATTTGCTACAGGCCACCTGATCAGGAGGAGGTAGGTGATGAAACCTTCTACAGACAGCTGAAAGTAGCCTCACAATCGCAGGCCCTCGTCCTAATGGGGGACTTCAGCCACCCTGATATTTGCTGGAAAAGCAACACGGCGAGGCATGCAAAAGCCAGAAGGTTCTTGCAGAGCATCTAGGACAACTTTCTGATGCAAGTAGTGGAGCATCCAACAAGTCAAGATGTGCTGCT
>VZTV01035650.1:3074-24770 GCA_013400875.1 Anhinga rufa
TGGAAGTGAGGTATGCACAAGATAATATTCTTAAATAGATAAATCTGCTTAAAGGAAGAAGGGGAAAGCCAGCCTCTAGAGACAGTCTTTTGCACCAGCAGCAGCTTGGGGGTTTTTTTGACAGTCCCCATTTTGTTTTCTCCATGAGTTGTTTTAAAAAGGAAGCAGGGGCCCTTCTCAGAATTGCAGTAAATGTAATTGAATTTCAAATGTTGCTTTCAAACAAACAAACCATAGATAAGTTGAGGATGGGGAAATCTAAGCAAAGTTTTCTAAAATGCCGTTGTACAGGCAAACACATGTTTTGAGTTAAGTTAAGCTCATTTCTGGTAACAGTATTAACTTTGTGATGGCCATGACCAGCAGCCATATGGGGAATGGAGGCTGGCAGTTTTTATCAAATTAGTTCTAAAGGGGAAGAACATGTATTTAGGGTCTTTTTTTCTTAGTGTTTTTTAGAAGGCAATCTGGAAAGGGCAAGTAGAAGCTGGGAGGGCTCATAGAAAGTTTATTGTTTTGGGGCTGGAAAGGAGGACTCAGCTTTTTCAAGATGACCTTTTCTCTTGATTTCAGTTTAAATTGTAGTACTGTTATGGAAAATCATGCTGAAGAGTTGTATCTGCTTTCCCGGAAAATTTTCTCATTTGATTTGGTGTTTGGGTATGACAAAGACCCTGTGCATAGGAATGTAAGCAAAGTAGTTTTTATGCTACATTGCTATTTCATAGCTAGATAGTTATATTCCATGCTTTTCTTTTCTGAAATCCATTCAACTGCAGAGAATTTCAGGAATCCATGGATAACTGCATTGAAATAATGCTTGAGCCAACTCCTTACCCAATCTCAGCTGCATCCTTACAATAGAAGGTGCTTCAGTGATATGAAGTATTCAGAAAAACTAGTCTTGGAGAGCCTAAGTAAAAAGGGTTATACACTCACAAGACGTTGGTATGTCATATCTCTATCAATTTGCATTGCTAATGAAAAGCACTTATAAAGGGAACAAATTATATTATTAAGTGATTTAGAATCAATAAATACAAGCTTACCACCTCCACTGCTCCTCCTTTGCACTGCCCCTCTCCCATATAAACCCATTTATGTTGTTTTAACAGAGTAGCTTTCAGAGCAGATTTCTTGGTTCACTTATGTGACAAGAGGACTAAACTGGAACCCCTTCACTCACAGCTCAGGTCAGCCTGAACGCTCATTGCCTTTTACTGCATGCATTGGTTCACTGGTCTTCTGCATGGGTGTAAAACAATGCTATAACAGAATGCCTCAATTTCATATTTTTTTTTTCCCCTGGTGTAAATTGCTGCCTTCAGTGCAAGCCTGCGAAGTGGAATTTTTCAGTTTTTCACCCCATCTATCATTAATCAACCATGAAACTATGAAAGACAATATTTTCCTCACTCCTTCACTAAAGGAAGAAGTCTACCTTATGCAGCACAGGCTGCAGCCCATCTCTGCCATCTCTCAACATGGGAAGCAAATAACAGTCAGTCAGGCTCTCACTCTGTCCCAGTTCTGTGATGAAACATAAACTTAAATTAGGGACAAATAAATTCAAAGTAGTAGGGAAGACAAACGACAAATTACAAAAGCAACTAATAGTTTCTGTTGAAGTCAATGTCACATTAAGCAAAAGAAACAAAGTTTAGTGACACCTAACACACAGTACTTACAGGGAAAAAACAAACAGATCAAGATAGGCCTTTTTACTTTTTTCTCTTATCTCCAATTTCATTATCTCCTTTATCAAGCAGCAAAGCAGAGATAGCAGAACACAGTGAGCAAGTTTAAAGTTTTGTTTTGAACAAAATGGATTCTCTTTGCTCCACATCCAGGAGTCAAAACATGAAATGTGCCCAGCAGTTGTAGATTGCATACTTCTGCATGGCATGTGTCCCATGCAGAGATGGGAGCTGCCATAGCCCGTGCTGTGCCTGCACCCACAACACAGCAGTAACAGCCTTGCCAGTACGGCTATTAAAAAGGGCCCCCAGAAGGTCATGTGCCCCTGCCCAGTGTCATGGGTGGCTGTTCTGTAGGATATTGTTACTGTGCCAGGTTATATTCTAGCCTGGTTCACCATTTTTAGGAACTTTCTATAGCCTTTTAATGAACAGATTCCAGGAAGAAGATACAGGCCATACATGCTCATACCCCTATCAAAAGTGATGAGCTTATCTACACTTCAAAGACTATATATTTTCTTCCCCTTGCCAAGAGGTGCGTAAGAAAGAAAAGGAAGGAGCTCAGCTCTAAACCTCTTCTGTGTTCCCTCCCAGGGAGGGCATGGCTTGGTCTCCCAAAAACCCACTCCTCCCCAGGCAGACAGGGCAGCCCCTTAGCCGCTCTGCATCCAGTCTGGAGGAAGGACTCCAGGCCAAGGACAAGGGGCCAGGAAAGGTGGGGAGGGCACCTGGCACTGACAACCCAACTGTTCCTCCAGCTGGCATACTGTGAGAGGCCAAAGGAAGGATGTAAAAAGGGGACAAGCGTAGCATGCAGCCTCCCCCTGTCTGTGTGTCTGTCTGTCACAGAAGTGTGCTTAATAGTTCTTGATGAATCAAGAGTTAGTGTGTGAGATTTTTTAATCACCTTTTGAACCCATGTTGAACATCAGCATCCACAGCACTCCTTGGCAAAGATTTTTACAGCTCAATAATGCATGTTGTTGGAAAAGATGTATCTGATTTGTTTAGGTTCTAACCAGTGGTTTAGTTTATAGCCAGTATAACCATCCTTCCCCTCAACTACCTCTGTTCCAGGCTGAAGGATCTTAGACCACCTCGTTCCTTCTAGGGTGCAAGCTATTGCACACCTTTCACTGCTGCTGTCTTTTGATTTCTAGATTTATTGTGGGTTTTTTAGTTTGGACAACCAGACCTGCATGCAGTTTTTGAGCCACTGATACACCCTGAATTTTTACAGTGTCATTATAATATTTTCTGCTTTGCTTTTTATCGCTTTCTTATTAATTCCAAACATTCTTGAAACCAATAAAAAAATAAATAGATAAAAAGCACACCCACACACTACCTAGGAAAAACTAGATAGACCATCAGTTTGTCTTGACAGGATGTTTGTGTTACAATCCAACAGATCATATTGCTGCTTTCTATCAAGTATCATCTAACTTTGGCAAAAAAATGAAACAAACCAGAAACAAAACATAACCCCAGACAACAAACACCAGCCAGCCAACCAAAACTAATATCTTTTAATCTTGTCTCCTGTGTGATTTTTGTAATATTGAAATATTTATTTCAGGAGCTTCAAAATTGTTATGAAATAGTTCCTGCTTCACAATTATACTGGCTGTTTAAGCCAAGGAAAATATATCTTCATCCTGATGTGATACTCAGGTGGCGTCTACCTCTCCCTCCTTCTATGGATGACACTAGACTCTGAAATCAACCTCTACCTTGCTGTGCTGAACAGCCAGGCTTTGTGCAAGAATTGTGTGCACTTCCTAGTGTTTCAGTGGAATAAAGAAATTCCATACACTCAGTGAAAGCTTTGTTATTAATTTCTTTGGGAGCAAGATTGGTGTGCCCTCATAAAGTTTGCGTGATAGTTTGATTTGCGGTCACCGCAAGTGCAAAAATTATATTTTAATGACAGAGAGAGCTGAACACATCTTTAGGATGTGTGCAACCACAATAATGACTTGTATGCTTTTTAAATCAGATATTTAATAAACCCGTATTATTTCCAAACAGCTCAGTGTTTATCTCATTTTGTTTCTTTGACAATGTCATGCTTTTACATGCATTGTAAAACAACTGATTTTTTTTCAGAAAAACCTTTCATTCAGCTTCACTTAAAAAAAAGATCTTTTACAGGTGCAAAAAAACTTCAGCATTTTGAGTCTGTGAATTCTTTTACTTCTTATTGATTACAAAAACAGAATTTAGTCTTCAAAGTTATTATTAAGTATGAACCATATCAATCAGCTTATTTGCTGAAGTTTTCTAAGTATGTGTGAGAGTAATTTAATTGAGTTCAATAAATTTATCTAACCTCATTAAAGTTCAAATTTTATACACGGTATATTCATATTTTGATAATTTCACTTTTCAGAGTAGTAGTGTGTCTTTAAGAATGTTGAGCCTGATTTATTAGGTAAATGAGGTTGGACTGATCATGCTGTGTGTGTGTATGGACCCATGTCTGTCAGCCGCCTCTTCTTTTTTCCTTTTAATCCTGCTAGCCGGCTTCAGCCACAGTTTGACTGAAGGTAAAAGACTGATAAATATTCAGTGTTCACAAACATTAAAGAAGTAGTCATCAGGGGAGAGGGCAGAGTCTGTGTCAGGCCCATTCATTCAACCTTCATAGCCATGAAAGGATCCCCATAGGCGAAGGACATAGAGTTCTTTTGCTGCAGCGCTCATTTGTTTTTCTTCAGCAGTAAAACACCAAATTCAGCTTCATATAGCGAGTTTGGAACAACAGACGCACATGATAATTAGAAATGATGTAACTTTTTGTTTATGGCTGTATCTCACAGATCAAATCAGCTTAGTATCACATGCTTCATGCTCTGAGCTCTGGTTCTGAGTGAGACAAAGAGAGTGCTCACACCAGGTCAATGTTAGGCTTCAAGCAGATAATGACCTCAAAATTAATCCCACTTTTCTAAACTGGCTTTAGATGGAGTCATAAATGGCTATTTCAAGCAATCAGGAGGACATTTTCAGTGATGGTTATCAGTCTTGCATCTGCTCAAAAGAAGAATAATGAAAATTACAGAACTTTCAAACTGACAGGTATATATGGCCAAGACAGGGCACCTTCTGATGACAGGTCTGAGGACACAGGGTACCTGAGAGCCATTTTCTTATTTGCCACTACATTGCTTTCCCCCATCTTTCCATTTTTTACCATTTAACTATGTTTTCTATTTGTGCTGCTACATCTTTAAGATAGCTAAAGTTTTTCCCTTATTTCTTTTCAGCTAACTTTATGTGCTGAACTAGAGCTCTTGCAGAAAGAAGGAGAGTAAGAGGGAGTTCTTGCAAGACCAGGGAGAAAAGTAGAATGAAACAGACATCCTCAGGTGGAATGAACTATCCTTTGGAGTTGTCTGTCTTTCTCCATGGGCTATGGAGGAGTTCTGGTTTTCTAAAAGAGGCACCTCACTTAAGTGGGATGAATCTGGGTATAGGTGTTTGCACATTGCTCCACACAAGGCAGCCTTTGTCTTAGTAGAAGGCTTGCTATACAAATATATCTAGTTTTTATTGATTTGAAGGGCTGTCATGGCCATCATGATGATGTGCAGGTGTAAAACTACCCTGAAGTAAAGGGAACAAGAAAGGATGGCCAAGTGATCACAGCAGGAAGACAGGTACATAGATGAGGAACTAATTCACTGCTGTTTCTTCGCATCACCAGGAAAAAAAGTACTAAAGCCCTGATGTGAGATCAAACAAACTAAATAATATAAAAAAGACCCAAACACAGTGATTGTCTAGACATCAAAGGGACTGGTTCTCCAGTCCCCTCGCCTTCTACAGTGACCTATGCTCAGGCAGGATGAGTGAAGAGTGGGTGGAAATGCACTGCTCTCACGGGGTAGCCCTGCACATGGCTGTATTCTGCCTCACAAAGTACAGAGCAGTGAAAAATCCAGCTCTATTATTTTAGCCTGCAAGCTATTATCTGCCTCTTCTGACAATATGTCCTAGGTGGTCCCTCATCCTGTGGACTGACACATGGAGACCTAGGATCAGATAGTCAAGAGCAGCATAAGCCCAGCATCCTGACATCTCACAGGCTGGCCGAAAAAAAAGCATATATTGTGGGGTCAGCATGTCATAAAAGACATTTCTTCTCAGTCTCACAGCAGAGATGCAGTAATTTTAAATGTATGTCTAAAAGAGTAGAGATCAGAATTATAAAATACATTTCTTCATACACTCTAGAGTAAGTTTCCATTTGAGCTACACAGTGGCATTATCTTAAAAGTAGTTGAGTGTTTGAAATGATACACATGTATGGTTCCAGGAAAGAATGATAGTCTGAATGTGTTTCAAGAATAGGTAACAGATTTTTGGAGGATTATTGAGGTTTCTGAATCAAAATGTAGCTGAAGAGACTAATAAAAAACTGTAACTACAAAGCCAAATTTCAGACTGGTTAGACAACCCAAAGGATGTATGTGCCCTGACACCTAGTGGAGGTGTGAGCGTTTGGGACAGGTCCATGATGCAATCCAAAGGGAAAGCTGGGTGCCCAAGTCACACAGCGGAGAGGCAGCAGGATGCCACCCTACATATCCATGCTGGGAGCTCAGTGAGGACATACTAGTTTGGGTCCTGAGGCATTATGTATGTAGTCATGCAGCAGTTCTTAAGCAAACAGCTCCTCTTGTACATCATTACTCTGTGGAGACAGCTTGGGTATCGGTATCTCTTGTAGCACTAGATCACTAAAAGCCAGATCCACAAAACTGAAGACCCTGAGTGCAGAGCTGCCTGAAAGGCCTGACCTGTTAAGTTCAGTGACTCTTGCTGTAGGTCACCACCAGGCAACTGGCCTATTTGCTGGAGAACTGGCAGAAGGAGCAATACTCAAACTCTATTGTCAATGCAAGCAATTTGCTTAAGCAGCCCTCACTTGTCACAACAGCTTGGCTGCAGGTGTAAGTTTCTGTATGGCAATGATGCCCTGCGGGGAGCAACCTCCAAAGGTCAGAAAAACAAGAGGGGCCCATAACTTCTTGAAATGCGATAACATGACCCCCTGGCAGTGTCTTAACTTAGCTAGGAGGAAATGCAGAAGAGAAGAGTGCTGCTTGATCTCCTGTTTTTCAAGCTATTTGATGGATATCCTTTCTTTTGAAACCGAATGTTTTACAAATGCGTCAGAAGCAGGAGTAGCATGGGTAGTTTGCCAGAGGAATTTACCAGTCACCTGTAGCATTAGACAACAGATTAACAAGGATTTTACAGAGACAGTGTGAATACTCACCACAGTCTGTGCAGTCTTTCCACAAAACGGTTTTCTCCACATTCCCTGGCTCTGGGATCCCTGTGGCTGCTGAACAGCCCTGTGGAATAATTGCTGCAGCTGGCTCTGGCATTGCTACAGTTATTATTTAATGTGTGTATTATTGTACATGCTCCCTTTAAAAGCTTTTGCTGCCAAAGACAAATGTGCTATGGCTTGAGAGTTTGCTTTTGTGAGGTGATTGACTGACACCTAGTGTTTAAAATCTATGCACATGAAAAAAATGTACATAAAAACAATCAAAAAAGGCTATTTTTAGTAAGAGGAGCTCCCTGTTGTTTCAAAGTACCACCCCATCACTAATGTTCCAAGTCTAGGGCTGAGGTTCCCTAAAAAAGTAGCATTTGCAGAGATCTCAGGATATACTGGGTTGCTAAATCAATAATCACCATGGCCTGATAATCACCGTGTTTTCACTAACTTAATCCTCTGAAGAGTGCTGCCTCTGCTCCAAACCTTCCTGTGCCATTACAACTAACCTGTGGCTCTAGAGCTAGGATGGAAGCGACTTGTCACTCACCAGTGAGGTGGCCCTGACCCCTCTGTGCTCTTGCAAAGCCCAGCGGTGCCCCAGTTTCCACTGCTGGGAAAGAGGTTCCTCGCCATGTTTAGTACNGGCAGGAGGTGAACAACATTAATTGCCCAAACAGGTTATCTTGAAGCCTCTTAATTTCAAATTACCAGGACTAACAACTGCTCACCAGGCTCAAAAGAGCCTTTCCCTTTAACATACACTGTATTCTATCTAAAGGAATCCAAAATATATGCTACATATGGGAAAAGTATTCTGTTATTTTATTCTTTACTGGTTTTCATAAAGAAATACATTGAGAGATGTAAGGATGCAAATAATCTACAGTTTTTATATAACCCTGAATACCTCATATTTCACAGACTCTGTAGTCAAGTAGGGCAGTTTTACAATGCATCAAAGCTGACTACATTCACAATATAATGAATATACATTAATGTAAATTCTCCTCAGCCTCCTGAAAGTGGGCACAATTTTGCTTGTGTCCATCTCTTTCTATCGTTGCCAGATGTTGGAACAGGCTATGGTATATGCATCACTATTTCTTTTTATTAAATGTCCAAAAGGGAGCAGGGATAAAGCTTTCGCATCCTGTGTGTTTTAAATAAAACATTTTGTTGTATAAAAAGCACTCTGTGATTTGAGATGTTAATGAAATTATAAGTGGCTAAATCCCCTCTCCATACTATCACTGTAAGTCCAGGCTAATTAAGTTTCCCCACATTAACACAGTAAAGATGAACTAGGTGTCTTTATGAAGCCACCCAGTTCTGAGGTTTGCTGGGTTTACATGTTAGCTGAGCAGCACGCCTTGCTGTTCTCCTGAAGACAAAGGTCATACACTTGGTTTCAACATTAGCAGTGAACCCATTAGTCCCTCAGTTGGGAAACACATACAATACCTCAGTGGTTCCTCCAACTTCTCTAAAAATACAGGTGTAGTTGAGCAGTCAAAAGGCTGACCTAGACCAGTAGTCCGTTTTCTCTCTAATAGTGCCAGTAGCATGTGCCTAGGGGAGAAAATAAGAAGAGGGCAGATGCATTCTCCCTGTGTCTTGAAATTTATGAGTGGAGGACCACATGAGAAAGAAGAGTTGCCTTTGTATCTAGCAAGTCTTTGATAGTATTTTTCCATGGTTTTGTCCAGTTTCTTTTTGAACTGATGTACATTTTCAGCATCCTGTGGCAAGCAGCTCTATAGTTTAAAAATTGGAAAAATGTTTCCCCACACAGTAACCTTTTGCACAAAATCAAGGATGAAAGGAGTATCTGTTAGCTATTGTGGTCTAGAATATTTACACAATTACCACATTTCTCATCTTCTCCATTGGTCAAAAAAACAAATGACAGCCAACAGCCAAAATAAGCTCTAAAATACAATTATTTTTCATCTATATGAATACAAAGTGGCAGCTTGCTGGATCCAAACTAATTTTGTGAGATAATGAAGACATAATAATATTGTTGTATAGTCTGGAATACTAATTTTTTCATTCTTTCCCTCCACTTCTGTCTCTTCTTTCCTTCTTTGCTAATGTCTTCATGTGCCTAGGTATTATACATGTATTTTTTTTATGCTTGCGTGCTTTGGATTTGCTGCAGCTATGTAAGTATGACTGTGTTTTTTTAGAAGCTTTTACAAAATTAGAGGATGATAATAGGAAAACTGAGTAAAGCTATGGTAGCTTTCATTCAAAGGTGTTGACTGCTTCGCTGGGTCTATATCACTCCAAATGTTTTCCTGAAATAAATAGCAAAATCATATTCTCTAACTATTTTTCCAATGGCTAGGGGCTTCGTCACCCACCAGGTTTCAGGAGAACCAGAAGCATGGTGACAGGCTTTATATGCGATTAACATTCAAAGCTCTGACCAGGATTTTTTCTGAGATTACCAAAAATATACTGACATGAGTATGTGCTGATGAGACGCAGTAATATAACTTTTAGTGCAACCCAGTGCTGCACCAGCCACCAAAGCATTTTTATCTTCTTAACATCATCTTTATCTTTAGAGTTAATTTGTAGGGGCCATCTGGTTCCTTTAGATAAGAGTAGATTGAGTTGTACCAGTCAGCTAGCATTGGCTATTCAAATGCCAGCAGATAACGTATACAGCTGTAATGGAGAAATACAGGCAGCATGCTAAGAACACAACATGCACCATACACTTGGCCCTGATAAATATTGGTGCCTTTTTCCATACAGACAGCATTTACTTGATCATGTTCCTTCCACATGCATACACACACATACCACACTTGCATGCTCTTTCTTCACATATATATTTCATTCATATATTTCACTTTGGTGAAACTTATAAGGGTATACGATTATGTGTATGTTAGATGCTTGTGTCCTCCAGCATTTCCACTTGAGAGTGAGAAGAATAAAACTGTGAACTCAGACTTCAGCCTAAATACTGTGGCCTGAGATTCTCTGCCTTTGCTCTTGATCAAGGTTATTTCTGATCAAAACTGCTGTTGCTGGCTGAAACATAAGATATGAAATGTGACTTCTTTACCTGTGCTGGAAAAAAATCCCAGAGGCAAATATTATGTCTGCCAAGCTGTTCTTTGGCCAAAGTACCTCCTTTCACCTGGGCGGGGAGAGCCAGAATAATTCTTAAAATAAGGTCAAGAAAATAAGGTCAAGAAAAGTATGTTTTACCAATGTAGGCAGATCTGAGTCTGATCATTTAAGGTCTAATGAGAAAGAGATGGGCGTCTCCAGAGGGGAGAGTCATCCTGTCTTGGATACCTGTTTTAGGTTGGGACAGATTGTTCACTGGAGGTCTTCTCTCAGTATCCCAGGGTTCTGGCCAGTTATGTTTGATTAGACTTTGAGAAGAACTTTGAGAAGGCTAAAATTAGTGGAGATCGAACCTGTCGCTAATGAAGACCAAGTCTTCAAGATAGAGAGGAAGGTGCACTGCTTTAATTATATCAATGCACTTAAGGCAGCAGGCCTGCCCTGAATTAAACTAGTTTGAAAATCTGAGGAATATTTTTAAAAAAGGTTGTTTGTACGGTAGGTGGCAGCAATGGACAACCTGACCAGCCTTTGTGCAGAGTCCCAAGTCTGGGGTTGCTTTTCTGATTCCCTTCATCCTCTTGCAATTATCCTCCTTTCAAAGCAAAGGAAAGGGGCTGTCGTGCCTTCAGAAACTAGAGTAAGGTATGTCTGATATCTACATAGTCACTGATGTTCAGGAAGAAACACAAACGTTAGATAAACCCCTAGCCCTAAGTCCCTGTGTGCTATATGTACTTGGCAGAAGTGGGGACTTGGAGTTGAAAGCATAAGAGTAGCTAGTCATGATATATCACAGGGCTTTATAATCCAGACAAAGAGATTTTTACTCTAAAGCCCTCTGCACATGCATAAGTGGAAAGGAAGAGCAATCTTTCTATGTGCAA
Source organism: Anhinga rufa (assembly GCA_013400875.1). Classification (NCBI taxonomy): domain Eukaryota; kingdom Metazoa; phylum Chordata; class Aves; order Suliformes; family Anhingidae; genus Anhinga; species Anhinga rufa. Next base: position 14,051 of record VZTV01035650.1, read on the forward strand.
TGCACCACCCAGTGTCTCAGCAGGTTGTGCCACTTGAATACCAGAAGGTGAAATATTCACAGGAGCTTCATTCACAGGTAAGGTGAAGGCAAGCACTTCATTCACAGGAGCAAGCCAGCTGAGATGAGTAAGATTTTATATATCATTAAGCATTTATTTCCATACTGAGAATGGTACAGTTTTGCTTTCAGGTAATTATATTTCTTCATTTATATTTTGCACATTGATCCATTATTGGAGAGTAGGTCACATAATCACAGAGTCACAGAATGGCAGAGGTTGGAAGGGACCTCCAGAGATCATCTTGTCCAACCCCCCTGTGTGAGCAGGCACACCTAGAGCAGGGGGCACAGGACCGCGTCCAGGCGGGGTTTGAATGTCTCCAGGGAAGGAGACTCCACAGCCTCTCTGGGCAGCCTGTGCCACTGCTCTGGCACCCTCACAGGAAAGAAGTTTTTCCTCATATTTAAGTGGAACTTCCTGTGTTCCAACTTGTGCCCGTTGCCCCTTGTCCTGTCATCGGGCACCACTGAGAAGAGTCCAGTCCCATCCTCTTGACACCCACCTTTAAGATACTTAGAAACATTGATAAGATCCCCCCTCAGTCTTCTCTACTCCAGGCTGAACAAACCCAGGTCTCTCAGTCTTTCCTCATAAGGGAGATGCTCCAGCCCTCTGATCATCTTTGTGGCTTTCTGCTGGACTTGCTCAAGCAGCTCCCTGTCCCTCTTGAACTGGGGGACCCAGAACTGGACACAGTACTCCAAATGCAGCCTCACCAGGGCAGAGTAGAGGGGCAGAATGACCTCCCTCGACCTGCTGGCCACACTCCTTTTTATGCAGCCCAGGATACCCTTGGCCTTCTTGGCCACAAGGGCACAGTGCTGGCTCAGGGCCAGCTTGCTGTCCACCAGCACTCCTAGGTTTAGGATAGGTTTAGAATAATATTCTTATTTTAAGAAAAATTATACCATTGTGAAAAAAATTGGTCAAGTGTTTCTCAGAAGGGTCCAGATACAGATATTTTACTATGAAATTTGCACTTTAGTATTAATTTTCCATACAACTGATAATTACAATATTTTGGTTTATGTGCTGTGTCTCTGGAGGTTGCCATGTGCATGTGGGCGAACAGTGTGTATTGACTGAAACTGAGGCTCTTGTAAGCAAAGCAATTTTAATCTAAAGGAATTATTCTATTTTCATGTAAAATAGTAAAAATGCTTTAATCTATAGGTTTTCTGCCTTATTTTAAATCCTGGCACTGGTTGTGGGCTTCAAGCACTGCAAGCCAAAACTATATGAAATATATGTATATAAAATATATTTTAAGGAACGATATAATATTCATTGTGGCCTGATTTTACTATATGCAGTCTGGATTCCAGATGTGTTTGGCCAATGTGTGGTACTTCTCTATCCCACTTAGCTCATATATGTTTTGATTCTTTCATTATATCAGGTCTATATCCTCACCACAAAAGGAATCTGTAAATTCATGACACTTGTTTTCTAAATGCCTCCTGTAATGATTTTTAACTGAAGTAGTAATTCTTTCCCCGCCTTCTTGAGAAAACATGTCTAGACCATGGACCATGTATGACCATCCAAGAGAAAAATGAGCATGTTGATTGCTGGTTTTACTATCTGCACTCAAGACAGAGAAGGAGACATTACAGGAGTTGTCATTGCTGAAACTTGATTCAGTATTTGATATCTACCATTCATCTTCTCCCTGAGGATTTGAGTAGGCATCAGGCTGACAGGTACTGGAGGAAGAGCACTGATGTTCAAAGGTAAGGCCACCCTTACTTTCTGCAAAAAAATACAATGCAACAGGAAAGGTAACACTACCTAGTAAAGTTGGTTATTTTTCCTGAGGTCATGAAATTGAGCTTATGGTAAACAAAGTCAGTGATAGCCTTTTTGTTTTCAGGCATTTCCATCGTGGTCATTTGAGATGTTACTAGCCATTCTTAGCATGAAAGGAGAAAGAGTGCAGTCTTCTCCAGTGTGGTGAGGGAGACATTTTACCAAAAAAAAGCATATTCAGGTGAATCAAAACTCTGCACAGAAGTGTATCTTATAAACTGAATGTTTCCAAAAAGTGTAAACAAAAGTTTTATACTGTCCCATACAATAATACAAAAGATGTTATTTCAAGTGTAACCAAGTATTTCCTTCAATCAGTATTATTTTGAACATAGAGAAATTTTACCAGAAATGAAAGCAAGAATTTTTTAGGTAGCTTCCGAGCCTAACAGAAAATTATGTCCCTCATTTATTTGTATTTCCCACCCACAAAAAAAGTCTACAGAAACGTCTTACTTGCAAAATCAAGGCCCTATATTCCTTCTTATGTAGTCAAATAAATAGTCTCAACTAAGAGTTAAAATAGTCTGCCCAGGTTGAGTACCACAGAGTGAACTGGCATGGCTCACCACCTCATGGAAATGGAAAGAAAGTTTTCTTTAAAAGAACAAGAAAAAATAAATAGCAATAGTTGGTCAGTTCTGAACTGTAACTTCTCTGAGTTATACTTATTTAAAAAAATCACAATACAGCCGAAATCCTTGTTTTCTTTATCTTGTCTGAAGTTTTATCCTTTTGCTAACTGCAAAGGAATAAGTCCCATCACATGAAAAGACCTTATGTCTTCACACATGACTCTTCTTTCTGGTTGATGTCTACTTACACAATGCAGTGCCTCTGAAAGTGATGGTTTTTTTGGAGCTTTAGAGAACCCTTGTGAGTTTCTGTTGCTGTTTCCAGAAACATTCATTGCTTCCACCATTTCTCATGACCAATCAGATGTTGAATACCTATCATGATTTGTGTGAACAGCCAGTCTTCAAAGGCATTAATTTATCAGACAGTATTTGGAAGCTTTTGCAGCATTATGATACACACAATCTAATTCCATTTTAACCCAAGTGGACGTCAATATTAGATCATATTGTCTGAAGTGCTGTAATTTTACTGGGCTGAAGATTAGTAGTAGTTAGAAACAAACTGCAAGGTACTGCTTTTCCTTTGTGATCCAAAGCTCATTTTAAGAGTTGTACAATGTCAGAGCTCAAAATACTTCAAATTATTGGGCTCAGACAAACTCCAGTATCAGCTGTTCTTAGATCTGCCAAAATATTGTCCACCTCACAGAAAGGTAACTCTTGCATGCAGATAAAAAAAAGCATATCTTCCCTACAGGTCTTCTAATCCAGATTCCTTCAAACATTTCTGTTGAATGTTCTCGTCTCCATTCTCTTCTGGTATTCCCATAGTAACCTCTGAGTGCATCTCCATTTGTATTGATATTTGTTTCTGTTGGATAAAAATTACATTATACACAACATCTGCATTCAATAGTATTACAAATTCTCAATATTGTTACAAGCATGCTACTTAGCCAATGTCTGCTATTTCAAATGTCAGCAATATTTGGGATACTGATATGTTCCATATGTTTTAGTCAATTTATCTTTCCTAGAAGTGCCATCAACAGTCATATGAGCCACTTGTTGTAATCATCTAGGCAGTAATTACACAGCTATGCTGAGTTCTTCCCGTCAAAGGTATATTCAGTGTTTGTAATAGTTCTTCATCTGTTAGTGATACTAAGTATATATTTTTGGTGATCATTGATTGCTGTGATTTTTTATTTATATACTGAATACTAAGACCCTTAAATAGCAGTGTATGCAGTTCTAGGGTGGAGGGAGATACAGAATATAAGTTTGATGGTGATGATTTTATCTTTACATTCTACCAATCCATATGTGATGGCCACAAAGGGTATTATCAGTTAATTTGCACATCATTACTTGTGAAAAGGGTGCCCAAGGATTTTTGCACAGGAAAGGTTGTAAATGTGGCACCTGTTGGGTCAAATTTGGTCAAATAATGTGTTTTGTCCCACAGCAGATGCACAGTTGGGGTGGGTTATGTTGTGTGCATTGTGGAGCCTCCTCTTATTTGCCGTAATAATGTGCATTTACTACAACACAGCCAATGACTTGCAGATCTCCACAAAAAATTTCCCTTCGATAACTTGCTCCCATGCTTATACATGTAATATCCCCTAACTGACTGTTTTGCAGGGAGTCAGGGTGATAGCTCCTTAAAATGTTGGCCCGTGAATATGCTGAAATACTTTGAGGCATACTTGACATAATAGTCCCCTGAGGATTTTCTCTATCCTGTCTACTGAGATCATTGTCCTATAACCTCCACCAGTTTTCTGTGTTCTTCTGGCTTCACTACTAACACTGTGCATACCTTTTTCCCAGTTTTTCTTCAAAATTACCTGCTGCTCTAAAGGTAGTGTTGCACCATTCCAATCACAAGTAATACTGTACGTGTCAATGTAGTGTGAGAAAAAAGACAGACAAGCTCTACCTGGTGGTAAGTCTCATCTTCAGCTAACCAAGTTTTAATGTTATCTGAAGGATGTGGAACAGGCATGGTTATAACTTCCAGACATCTATACCTACAAGAAAGTGACACAGACACGTGACTCTCAAATGTCTTCAGGAACAGATCAGTCAATAATGCATTGTAATAGATATGCCAATTAGACAGACTTCTACCATTTTTAAAGCCATTCTACTCTTTTTTGTTTTACTGCAGACATTTTTGTCAACATTTTTCCCAGCTTTTCTTCAGTCTGACTGGTTTTTAGCCTGCTAGAGATTTAAGACCTGCATAGATATGCACAAATATAAGATTTCCAAGCAAAGCAAGAGCTTGTGGCATGCTACTATGTCTATAGCTAAAAAATTACTCCTACATTTTCTTTTCATATTAAAGATATTACTATAAAGTGCAATAACCAAAAAAAAGAAATGTCAGATGACAGGGAGCAAGCATAGCATCAGAAAAATATTTTAACTCATTTGCTGAGGTCTAGCAGAATTTGGGTTTGAGAGTGAGTGGTGTCTGCACAGACCCATTAAAACATTTCTTTTAATCACAAAGGATTATCTGTTGGCTTTGAGTACCTGTGTAAATTTTCCACTGAAAACATCTACCAGCAGAATTGCTCTCTTGAGGCCAGGGTCACTCCTCATTATTTGACCAGAATACTCTTTTATAGAATCGTAGAATCATAGAATGTCCTGAGTTGGAAGGGACCCACAAGGATCGTCAAGTCCAGCTACTTTCCCTGCGTAAGACAACCCCAAATTCACACCATATCTCTGAGGGCATTGTCCAAGTGCTTCTTGAATAGCGTCAGGCTTGGTGCCGTGACTGCCTCCCTGGGGAGCCTGTTCCAGTGCTCCACCACCCTCTGGGTGAAGAACCGCTTCCTAATACCCAATCTAAACCTCCCCTGGCACTTCTTCCTGACATTCCCTCGGGTCCTGTCATTGGTCACCAGAGAGAAGAGATCATCGCCTGCCCCTCCTCCTCCCCCTGTGAGGACTTCAATGAGGTCTCCCCTCAGCCTCCTCTTCTCCAGGCTGAACAAACCAAGTGACTTTAGTGACTCCTCATATGTCTTCCCCTCTAAACCCTTCACCAACTTCATGTCCCTCCTCTGGACACTCTCTGGGAGCTTTATATCCTTAATGTACTGTGGCGCCCAAAACTGCACACAGTACTGGAGTTGAGGCCACACCAGCGCAGAGTAGAGTGGGACAATCACCTCCCGCAACCGGCTGCACTGCAGTGCTTGATGCACCCCAGGACATGGTTGGCCCTCTTGGCTGCCAGGGCACACTGTTGGCTCATGTTCAACTTGCCATCGACCAGAACCCTGAGGCCCTTCTGCAGAGCTGCTCTCCAGCCTCTCATTCCCTAGTCTGTATGTACATCCAGAGTTGCCGTGCCCCAGGTGTAAAATCCATGACTTTCCCTTGTTAAACTTCATACAGTTGCTTATTGTCCAGCTCTCTAATTTGTCTAGATCTATCTGCAGGTCCTCTCTGCCCTCGAAAGTGTCAGCAGCTCCTGCCAATTTTGTGTTGTGAGCAAACTTAATTAGTATTCTTCCAAGTCCTGCATCCAAGTCATTACCAAAGAGATTAAAGAGTACTGGCCTTCAGATGGATTCTTGCAGAACCACACTAGTGACTGGTCACCAGCCCGATGTAACCCCATTTACTGTGACCCTTTAAGCCAGACCCATCAGCCAGTTGCTCACCCACTGCATTATGTGTTTATCCAGCTGTATGCTGGGCATTTTGTCCAGAAGGGTACTGTAAGAGACAGTATCGAAAGCTTTACTGAAATCCAAAAAGATCACATTGACTGGCTTCCCTTGGTCAGCTAGGTGGATAACCTTGTCATAGAAGGAAATCAAATTTGTTAGGCAGGACTTTTCCCTTGTGAAGCCATGCTGGCTAGTTCCAATGACTGTGTTGTCTTTCAGGTGTTTTTCAACAACTCCCAGAATAGTCTGCTCCATAATTTTACCAGGCACAGAAGTGAGACTGATAGGTCTGTTTAGAGGCAGATGACTTTCAATTACATGTTTTGTTTGCCCATGGGGAAACTTTTTATTTTGTATTTTTATAATATCTCTTTCATATCTATAGGTCCTTGAGTCTTTTTTACTGAAAGAAGATAAAGTACATGGTAACTTATTTTATCCTAATCAGGAATAATATTTAATCATAATCAATTTACTTTTAACAGATGTTCCACTTATATACTGCACCTTCCAAATATTAAGGCATTTTTACTTACCATCCTATCCTGAACACGTTTGTTTTTCAGTTCAAGAAAGCCTTCTCCACCATGTCAATAGGAAAGCTATGTAACCAGGCAGAAAAGTAGTGTCATGGAGGCAGTTGACTGCATTAATTGTTGGTGGGTGTAGGACCACTACTATTACTTTGCTGTATTAATAGTACAGCAAAGCAAATTCCTGCCATCAACCTGACTTTCCTTTTTTATTTATTTCTTGTAAACCATCCAGCTTAGAGTAAAAGACTGTTCTCGGTAATGGATTATGAAATGAAATTGGGCAATGTGGCAAATGCAGTTCATCTTTGGCATGACTAATGTTGGTGGCCCTGAATGCAGAACCTGAAAAAGTATGGGGTAAAGTCACGCTGAGGGTAGAGAGGCAGCAGGCTGAGTAAGGTGAAAAAATGTCATTTGTAGTGGCAGCAAGACATGTGAGAGGAGGGTGTGAGACTGGAGTTGCAGGGACTGTGATGGGAGCTGTGAGATGACATTGATAAGGCTCAGTATCTTACACTAGGTCTTAACACCTAGCACTCCTTTGTTAGAATAATAGTTGGAACTGCACAATTAACTGCTTCTTGTAAACACAATTTATCTGTGTTTTACTTTATTCCATTGTATGGTTTATTTACCATCACCCTGACCTGTCTTCCATCAGAATTTTACACTACCTTCCAGAAATGTACATTACCTTCTACATGCACATATCAGCAAACCTCCAAGGAAAATCAGGAGGCAAAACAACGTGAGGCTTAGCAGCATGACGTCCATTGTCTTTTCTTAAAAAGAAGAGGGAAAGGTAATGTTAATAATGTGGGAAAGGGTAGTTCATAAATGGATTAATTATATATTGACTCATAAATACTGCACTATTCCTGAACTGACACAGATTTAAAGAAACATTTCCTGGAGTTTTTTAGGGGAAACATGGGCTTCTGACTTCAGCGCTGTTCCTTTCTCCTCCTTTGAACTCTCGACCTTGCTGCTGCCTTGATTCAGCACTCTCCCTGGCTTCCTCTGCTCCAGTAGACTCCACCCCCTCCTTTCCCTGGATTTCTGCTCTCACATGATGGGCATGGCCTGTCCTGCCACTGGATAATTCCATCCAGCCTTGATTCCTCTGGATATCCAGCCCTCTGTCCATCCGCTATTGACACTCCTGCTGCTGCCCCAGATGTTTCTGGATTCCTGCTGTTGCCACCTCCCATCTCCATGCACCATGAACCTCCTGCCACTGCCGCCTCACCCCTTCACAGCTGTAACTGGTTTAAGGTAAAATGAAAATAAAAGCCTTTTGTCAAGCAAAATATTCACTTTGACTGAAGAAGCAACATTTGCTTTTCATTATATTTACCTTTTTTAAGCCTGCTAGACATAGTCCTGAAGAAATGCCAGCAATACATATTTATATTGTTCAACAAATACTACTGCTCTATACCTTGCATTCCTTCTTCCAAAATACCCCAAATACCAAAAAGGAATGTCTTTTGTTGACTCAAAAATATATTTGTGGCAAATTTTATTTTTTTGTTTAATACCTAGCTTTAAAACCAGAACTAGTCTGGACTGCTTTGAACTAAGTACTTTGAAGAAAAACAGGCAGGAACAGCTCTTAAAATGTTAATAGTCTGAGGCCAGTTTTACACAATGGTTTTAGGATCAATCTAGATCAAATTCAAAGAACAAAAGTATTGTACAAAAGTTCATAGTTTGAACCCATCTGTAGTTTAAACCAAGGATATTAAGAATTTCCACAAATTTGATATGAAACCACGGAAACACTCACAAACCTCTGGGCAGAACTGTGTATAAGAGTGATCTTTATCTACTACTAAAATACAAAACTATTCTTTATTCACTTTAAGATGAAAAGGGAGTTTTTCCTTTCTTGTCTTTTGAGATGAGGGCTCAGAAAATACATTCTGAACAATCTCTGGACTGTGTAGTAGAAATGATTTTGTTTGAGGTAAATGTTCTGCATTGTTCTGCTAACCCCACATCACGTACACACCTGAGAGAAGAGGAAGCAGTGGTCTTTACACCAGCCAAACCACAAAGAGGTTTGTTTCTCTTACTTTCTTGCCTACCTCATGCATTTTAGACAGGAGGAAGAAAAAGAAGCACATATATTCTTCTAGGTAGACCATTTTATGGTGGTTTTTTTTCAGATGCAAATGCTTAAACTTAGTCACAAATAACGTACTTTGAAACCAAAACAAGCGGCTTGGTTTGCAAAAATGCAGAACAGCTCTGAATTACTATTAACTTCAAAGTGATCTATGAATGCTCAGCAGTTCTAAAAATTAGACCAATTATTTCATGTTTCTATATATGAATAAAGCTGATCAAACATTTCTTTTTTAGCAGAAAGTTTCTGTACTAAACAGCTCAGTTCAATTTAAATCGCAGGTTTTTTTTCAAGGGCATATGCTAATTCCAGAGGAAAATGAGTGTGTTTCCCACGAGAAAATTAACAAATTCTTTTCATGTCAAAGGAAAATTTCAGAACAAATATTTTAGTTATGTTTTGAATTATGTTATTTCATTGTGATGTTTCAGCTTTTTTTTAAATGGAGGCTGAAAAGCCTCTTAAAAATGCATTCTTAAAGAAATATTGCACATTTCCTAGATGAAACATTGGAATGTCATGTAGAAGTAAACAAAAAGCAGGTCATTGCATGCTCCTTCAAGGCTTTCAGCAGAAAAATTGACACATTCCAAAACAAAAATACCGAATGGGTATTTTTCCTTTCAGGTTACTCCACAGAAAGAATTAATTTTTTCAATTTACTGTGCCTGTGAAATTAAGTACATGACTTTCATGGAGTTACCATGAATGATACTGCTAATACTAGGGTTTTTTTTTTAATCTAGGGAGTATTAAAATGCACTTCATGATGTCCACTTATACATGTTCCTGATTAGAAGCAGACAAAATAATTTAAACGGAATACAAAATAAAATGGACAGAAAACTTTCTCTAGTCATCAAAGGAGATATTTAAAGAGGTTTGCCTGACCGTGTGACCCCTTGATGTAATATACTGATAGATTAATTTTTTAAAAGTCACCAATCCTCTCTGAGTATGGGGAAGAAGAAGGGAAATTGCCGCATCACATGAACTTGTGCATATGTGCCATATGCTCCGAGGGTAAATCAACATGCTGCATTGAACACATGCAGATATTACACTTTATATGCAATGGCAGTCTTGTCCAGCTTAAACTTTTCTGAAGTGGAGGAAACATGCTGTGGTTGTTCAGCCTCATCNCAGCCTCATCAACAGCGGTAGTGGAAGCTGGGAAAGCAGTGATGCTGAAAACACTTGAAGGAGAGTTGCAGCTGCTGAAAGCAAAGTTTGGTAGGCTGGAACCAGGAAGGGTGACTATTCAACTTCATTTCCTCCTTATGGCGAGAGGTTGGCAGGGACAGAGTAAATCTACAATCCCCCACCAGGAAAAACCCTTCTAACTTCTCCTCCCTCCACAGTCTACACATCAGATGTGTCCGGCCTGACACCAGGCAGACCTCTCTGCTGGCCATGCTACGGTCCTAAGCATCCTCTGTCTTCAGTGAGAAGAAAGAAGCATCTCCAAAGGGCAATTCCAGTCTCTGATGGCCTGAAACATGTTCTCTCCTTCACCACAGTAAGCGTGTGGAGCAGCTAGGTTTCTCTCCAAGCATTTCACAAGTTAAATGCTTTTGAAATTAAATGAATGAATCTGGGCCAAAAAAGGTGGCAGCTGAGAGGTGCCAGCAGACTAGGATGTGGTGAGGCATCTGATAGAGTAGGCAAGCAACATCCTATAAATGGCAAGCAACATCCTATAAATGCTATAACTGAATTTACACTCAATTCATTGCAAAAATAATAATGTCTGGCCTTGTATTTCCTGTGTCTTCAAATAAATATGCACTTGAAGCTCAATAAATCAAAAATACATATTCCAAAACACACAGTCTGTTGCATTAAATAAAGATATTTATCTTGGGGTTTTTTACTACCAATAGTATTGTACTTTTTTTTTTT
>VZTV01035657.1:0-38244 GCA_013400875.1 Anhinga rufa
ACACTCAACACTATCATCACCATCGTTAAGCTCCAGACAATAAAAACACTCCCCTAACATGCAGGGCTACCCTACTGTCTCTCCTTCCTTGCCTACCTCTTCTGAAGAGTTTATAGCCATCCATTGCAGCACTCCAGTTCTGCACGTCATCCCACCATGCTTCCGTGATGACAACTATATCATAGTTTTCCTGCTGCACAATGGCTTCCAGCTCCTCCTGTTTGTTGCCCATTCTGCATGCCTTGGTGTAGATGCACTTCAGTTGGGCTATTGATCCCACCACCCTTTTTGGGGGGTGAAGCCCTAATTCATATGCAACCATTCTCAGGTGATTCCTGATGAGGTGATGGCGCTGTTGACCACAGAAAACTAATTCCCATGGCATACAGGTTGTATGCTGCTCCACAAAGAAAGCGACTATGACACGTGCGTTTCTTTTGGTCTTCCTGGAGTAGCGGTTGAGATCTGCTTCTGGGCAGTGCAGCCATGCTTGCTTTAATACATGGTGTACAGAATGAACACGGAAGGCACTGTATTTATTTCTGAGATTGGGAGGGAGAAGAAGCAAAAAGCTCTGTATATAAGTTAACAAGTATTGGGTGAGTCACAGGGACAGATTAAAAAGAGCATCGTGTTTGGTCCTTCTTTCCAAAACTTGTGATGGACTGATGTGGCTAGGTAGCAGATATAATGGAGAAGAGATAAACAAATTATTGCCATATCTTGATATAATACAAATGAGAGAAGTAGTCCACATGATTATGAATGAGAAGGGAATAGCTGAAAGTTGCAGCAATGTAGTCTGTGCTATGAAAAGTTTGAGAATGTATGCATTGAAAAAGAGAAAGTGTACACTTGACTATATAGTCTGGAGATAAAGAATAGAGTCAGGGTTGAGGGATATAATGATTTTTTTTGTTGTTGTCTCTGCCGTGTATAACCTGAGTTTGTAATGAGTAGCTGTCATTCTCTAATTGTTAAATGGTTTATCTGAAAAAGAATTGATTTTTAAACTACCTGTTACACACATACTGGCCGTGGAAGGCTACTCCCAAAATCGTAAAAGGACTCTGCTAGATTTTATTTTAATAGGAGTCTTTATTCTCTACAGTTAATAATTTAGTCTCTTTGGTTAACACTAGAGTTTCATGCTCGTATTTCTAGAATGTTGTAAAGCTAATGCTGAACTTATATTTTCTGTAGCAAATTTTCATAGCGAGTTTCTTTAAAAGACTTGGAGCACAATGGCATGGTAACAATATACTTTGTCATGACCGTCTCTGGGCCTGTTTTCCTCTCAAGTGAAAGAGAAAAAAATGGTTTCAGTGCTATTAGAGCTGCAGGCTCATTTATTATTTTTTTTTAATGATTTATGGTGGTGTCTCTTTTGTTTCAGTTGGAAAGAGATGTGGCTGCAGGATTATTGGCAAAGTCTTGATCAGGGTGAGGCCCTCACTGCTATGATTCATCGCAATGAGTCGCATCAGGGAAGATTTTGGGACTACATGCATGAGATTTTTCTCAAGAAGACGAGGCAACACTGACCCATCTTTGTAAGAGCTTGATTTGAAAATTGCCTTGAAAGTTGAGACTGCGATCTCTTACCTTGCTCCAATGTTTGCCTTGAAATAGAAGAAGAACTCTCACAGAGACTATTTTTTCTGGTGCATGAAGTCAGTAAGTTTCTGCTATGATTGGATTTCGGTGATGGAGATCTCAGCAACTGCTTTGATTTGAATTTCAGCTCTGTGGTGTAAAGCCACTCCTGACTTGCAGGTGTCAACGTGTGGGGCAAAAGAGGAATTTACTCTCATTTTGCATTTGGTGTAGTTTCGTTGTGGCTTACATGACTTCAGAGGAATATCTTTTCAGACTCTTGCTCAAATGTCCTAAGTAATTACAGGGATTTTTTTAATCTCCAAGATATTAATTGGGGTTTTTAAAGTATTTTATCAGTCACTTATTCTCCTCATTAAGGTGTACTTTTAGCTGCTGTTAACAAATAGCTTTTCCAGTGAAGGAATTACAAAAGACAAATGTCTGAGGAGAGCAACTGTGCCTTATGAAATTGCAGCAATAAAGTCTCTTCTCCCCAAGTAAGCATGCCTCAAATACTCCTACTTTTCAGGGTACTTGAATACCTATGGGCAGATCTCTTACTCTCTGCCTGATTTTCCTCTTTTGCTAACTTTCCAGGTGATACATACAATGGGATGAGAGTCTGAATTATTTAATTCATAACTTTCAACAAAGTATTTCACACTAGAAGGTGTATTACCTGGTATTGTGCAGAACTAGAGTAAAATCGGTATGCTTTGGTTCTTTTAAGTTTCCATCAAAGCTGAAATCCCCACAATAATCTTGACTTCTTGTTATCTCCTTAATACCAGCACTTCAAAGGCCTTTGATATGTTCTTTTTCAGTATATGCAGCTTTCTGCAAAGGCAAATACATTTTAACGATAGTGCCTTTCCAGCGGTCTCTGCAGTTTGGATACAAACCTTGCAGTCTTTATATGCTGAAGTGGATGATCAGAATCAGATGCACTGAGATGGTTTTGTATCTCTACCAAACCTTAATATGGTATGATCCTGGTCTGTGACTGGAGTTCCTAAAAGTGATGACATGTGGATAGATCTTCCATGTTGCATAGTGTGTATCTCTTACAGATATAAATAAAGTCCACTGTTCCCTGCCATATTGGGTACCTTTCTGAAATAATTGATTTTGCACTGNAATATGGCCACACTGCAGTGATGTCTCTAATGGTGTAATGGTATGATATTTCTCCATTTCTCCTCCCTCTTCACAAGTAACTACTGACTAAATAGACAGAGTTTATCCATGCCTAAGACAGAATGTTGGTAATGAAGGCCTAGAATCTGTGGGGTAATTTCATTTTGTAAGGCAGTTCATGCATTGCTATGGGAAGTTTGAAGCCTGTTAGTAAAAGTTAGGAACAGGAGTGAATCTACATTCTGTCCCTAATTAAGTCACTCTCTATTGCTTAGCTGTGGATGGATTACTTAATCTAATTTTTTTTCTCAAAATCCCATTCATAATGTTATAGGTATGATATTATAGGTATAATATTAGTATAGGTGCATCTTAATGTTTGCCTCTCGGGTGATATAACAATATTGCAATGTTAAAATCTGGGCATCTTGACAGAGCAGACTTCAGACCCATAATAATCACTGGATTCTTGTAAATGTGGAAAATACATAAAATATATGCTGATCTCACCTGGTATTTCTTTTTAAGGAGAAAACAGGTTTTTTTCCCTCTTCTGTTATAATAGTAACAAATGGTTCTTCAGCTAAAATGCATTTAATCAGTTTACATTCCTTTTTTTTCAGTTACTCAGGAGACATGAATACCTAAGTGCACATATCTGAATTGATTGTTAAAGTGGATCACTCAAATCAGGTTAAGATTACAGGTATTTGTATTGCGGATTGAAGTAGCCACAATCTGCTTGAGAAGTAAATGAAGATAAATTACGGTTGCTTTAGTTCTGAATATCAACTTCTTCTGAACAGTTTAATGATATTTAAATAAATTCTTTGAATTAATGCCTTCAGCTATTTCAGATTCTTGTCATTTCATGTTTCTATATAGAAGATCATTCAGTCTACTTTGACTGCATGGTTCTCTTAATGAGCTATATCTCAAAACCCTTTCTTATTCAAGTGTTTGGGATAGTCAGGGAGAGAAATTCTGATCTAGCTTTTTGCGCTAAACATAAAAAATAAGAACCAGGTACTAGCACATTCTGCTTTTGCCATTTTATCCTGCAATTTAAGTAGATTTTCTAGAAGTGTGGGATTTATAACCAAGGCCAGGCATTTGTTAAAATTTATCTGCTGTTCCCAAAATTAGACATGCTACATTTAATGTATGGAATGTATGGAATTCCTTGCAGGAATTAACAGGAGGAAGTACCAATATAAGCATGTGTATTATACCACTTGATTAGTGATGTCTTAAAGCTTCACTTTGCCTTCCCGCTCAGCAAAATGAGCATGTTTGTCAACTAACAACAGAATTGAAGATATGGTGGTACAAACTCAAGAGTAGCTATCAAACCAGATAAAAACTTATTCCTTGGGACCCTGATTCATTAATATGCTAGTTCACAACCACATATTCCTTCACCACTATTTATTATCTCTACTCAGTATATTACAGCTCCAGTCAACAAGGTTTTTTTGTTAGTCCTACAGGGTTTGTGGGTTTGTTTTTGTTCGTTTGTTTTGGGTTTTGGGTTTTTTTTTTTGTGTGTGTGTGTGTTTTTGTTTGGAGTCTTTAGGGTTTTTGCTATACGTATGTACTATGGAAGGCTGTTGCTTTGAGCTTCATGACTGCTGCCAAGCATGAGTATTTCTATTTTTCACAGTCTTGCAGGTGGTGAACTTTTCAAAAGGTAATAAGTATCAGCTACCACTCTTCACAGCCATGATGCATGCTCACTCAAGCCTTGTGTTTCTCTTGTATCTGCAGAGTTTTTTCTGTGGGAATAGACCATACTAGCTTTATCATCTCCTGTATGTCACAATATGTCCATGATTTATAAACAGTGTGTCTATTGCCTATATTAATATACTAAATGTGTTTCACTTATTATACATGGCGCACAAGAATTAAGCCTGAAATATTTCTTCCAGTGTGTAGTATGAATAACTTGTATAGCTGCCAGGCAAATTCCTCAGGGGCAGGAGAGGCTAGAATTCTCCCTGCCTGGCTAAAGAGTTGTTGCAGTTTTTTTGCAGGCTGCCAACTGACCTTCACAACATCCACTTCTCTGCATAGCAAGGACTGCAAAATGTTGAATAAAGGTGGTTCTACCACCAGGGCTTTGCTTTAATCTCTCTCCTGTTATTTGGAGGAGGCAGGAGGAGAAGCTGGGTCTCATACCCTTGGAAGAGTTGGAGATTAATTTACATAGTAATGAATTTGAAAGGATTGCTATATAACATCCAAAGACTACTTCCAGTCTTAGCCAAAGTGAATTCAATTTACAATCCTAGTTGTCTTTCTACTATTGCAGGTATGTGAATGCAGACAAGGAGGAAGATCACTGCAGCGACTATTAATATTTTGGAAAAAGGTTTCTGATTTCTGTTCTTGACTGCTAACTGGATTTCTCGCTTCACTGCTTTAAATCCAAATCGGCTAGGTGGCTGAATGTCATCACTGACATTGTGACTACTGGAAGGCTTACCTGATACTCAGACTGAACAGCGTATACAACATCTTTCTTAATCAAGTTCTTACAGTGCAGGTGCCCGTACTCATAAAAAACACACAACTGAGACTAATTGGGAATTTTAGCAAAGACATCAAATATTGAGGATGATAAAGAGATTACCCTGCAAACCCTTTGGCAGGTTTCTACTAACTAGGGTGAGTCACTTCATTGCTTGTCATGCATTTTGCCGGTTTACTGTGTGACTAGAGGGAGGAATTCAAAGCTGTCGGGATAGCTTTATTCACTAGCATTAATGTTCTAAAAATGGTATCTCCTTATTACTGCTCATATGAAACACTAGTAGATTCTATTGATGCTGTGTCTCAGAATTGACTTGACAAGCTAGGATAAGTTTATGCCCTCTGAGAGAGGAGAAACAAATGTCTGACAGAAGATGAAAAATCTAGCAATCCAGTTCATTGCATTGGACAAGCTGAAGTTCTCATTCTCCTGCCAAAACTAATACCACGCGCTACCTATTTTTTCAGTAAGAAGCTGGGTATTTTATATACTGAACTAGTAGTCTGTGTTTTCTGTCCTTCAGCAAGGACTGCAATTTCTAGGAAGCAGATAACCTCACTAAAGAATATTCATTTGATACCTAACATTGATAACTTCTAGAACTGAAAAAGAATTGCCTTTTCTTATTTCTGTCACTGTAGTAATTTCCATACTGAAGGATCTCTGGATCCTCTGTGATGGTAAATAGAATGAGAGCCAAGCAAGAGTGGATGTGTATGTTTGGAGGGAAAGGAAAATTATATTTTTTCCCTAGAAATGGTCTGCAAAGTGCAGCAGCTGGAGAATCACAGCAGAAAAGCCCCTCTTGCACCTTGGCAGAGCGTAGTTTTAACTGGCACGGAAGAACAAAAAACTCCTAAAGGACCGGAAACAGGATCAATTGAATTGAAACACAGCCATTGGGGACATCGCTGTTGAAACAGGCTTTGCTATGTTAGACAAGCAGCCATCTGCCTCCCTTACCATCCTTGCATACCCACTCTTCAGCCATTGTCCCAAGAGAGCCGCTCCCTTAATGATTAGCTGCCATCCATTTGGTTGGATTTAATTAAGGTTGTTGATGGACCTCCAGGAACCTTCTGAGAAGTTTTATTAATTGGAAACACAGGGTGGCAGGTTCCTTCTTTCTGCCCAGAGACCTCTACTGACAGCTTGAAATTAATCAGAGACAAAAATCCTTTTAGTGATATGGCTAGCTGAGCCAAAGCCTGTGTCAGTCTTTAACAAACTGCACTCCTCTTGTGATTCAGTGTCTCAGAGCTGGCAGTGAGAGATACATGGCCCTGCAGAGGAATTGGGAAGGGTGGAGAAGAATGGAACTGCAGAATTTGTTCCAGAGCTCTGACATGACTGGCATCTAAATTTGTATGCTGTTACATACATTCTTTCCTGCAGAAAAGACCCATCAAATGCTGAAGTGTCTCAGCTAGAGATGGTTCTGGGGATCTTGGAATGGATCAGAGCAGATCACAATACTTTGTGGCATCTCTGAGCAAATAAGGAGGCATCAGGTAATTTGCAGTGGAAATGGGTTGGATTTGAGTACATCTGGGAATAGGGGAATAGTGATGGCAGCTCAGAACTAGTCAGGTGGACAGAATCATGCAGGGCAGCTGACCTGATTGAGACAGCTCAGGATAAAGTAGACTAGCATTGGAGTTGGGGTGGGGGGTGACACATCAGAAAAGAAATTGCATCTGTCATTGTGCTAATAAATGCATTTGTGCTGATAAGTGCGTCAAGTGCTAATACTGTCCAAACGCAATAGCTCAGCAGACAGAAGTCTGAACCAACTAGGATCTTAGCAAACTGGTTAGTTTCACTGCTGAAGTTAAAGTGGGGGTGCCTTAACTTTTAAGGCATCTCCAATGAAACTGGAGTTTAAAGAGGTCAGGGTGAGACAGCTGAGAGTAAATCGTAGTAGGTGAGGGTATTATGAGGTGGTTTGAAAAGAACTGGGGCACTCAGGATAAACTTGGGTGAATATACTGGAATTTACCTGAAAGCTGGATCCAAGCAGTTCAGAAAGATGTGGATATCAACTCTATATTGATTTCTCCCAATACAACTGATTTCTTAGCCTCATCCCCTAACTGTTTTTCAGGCAGTGTCTGGAGGTTTTACATAGTTACTCCAGAATGCAAAGGATCCATGGTGTAATTTCTCACCTCTTAAAAAGATACTTAGGACAACAATCTCATTTTAAGGGTGTATTTTATTACAGCATTGTTAGCATTGTATTTAATTGTGACATAGCATTTACTGTAGCATAACTGGCCCTTATTCAACTTGTGATATAGATGCTTTTCAAATCTAATAATAGCTTCATCTCTGTGATTCATTTTGGTTTTGACTAGTGGAAATGGAGGCTAGGATTCAGCTTTAACTATGTTGATCCAAGCAGAGTAGTTGTAAATGCAGTTAGAATTTTACATGTTCTTTATAGTTGTACATTCAGGATTCACAGTGAAACATCTGTGGGATTCACTCATCAGTGTGCTGAGGGAATTGGGTTTCTGAGTGTCCCTATAAAATCAGAACTTTTGTCCTATCCATTAGTGTCTCTATCCTGTCAGCTATACAAAATACAGGCTATAGAGAGACTTGGCTATTGAGTAACACACCTCTTCTGTAGTTCCAAATTCTGCCTTAAAACAAATGTTTGTGTCTTGCTTCAGACATCTCTGCATGGTGTGTGCAGACACCACCATGTATTTTATTCTGTCTTCTGCCTGCTTGGGAATTTCTTAGGCTGGTGCTCCAATCCCAGGCTGAATGCCAAAAAAAAGATTCTAATGCAGATGGCAGAAACTGACAGGAAGCTATTACAATTCTCCTTGTGTAGCTTGCCTTTCTCTTTCTCAGCCTAACCCCCCCCCATTTTTCTTCGAATTACTTAAAAGAGAGAGCAGCTTTTGAAGGTGAATATACCTGAAAGTGCTGCCACCATTAGCTAATGTAATTTGGAAAAAGGGAGGTTGATTTACAGGGAGAGCAGTTCAGCCTCTCTTACATCCTAGTATTTGCGCCTTTCCTTTTTATTGTTCTTGTGCAAGTCTAGTTAGTAATTGCAGCAGGCAAATGTAGCAGAGAAAAGTGGGTTATTGGTAGGGATAACTAGAAGAGGCAAAAGCAAGAGTAGCTCAGCCTCACCTGAACTGGAATACTGAAAAGTACTTTGTCTCCCTGTCTTGAATTTGCAAGATTTCTAATGTTTAGAGTTGCAGAATGCAAGCTCTCTAGCCTAATTTGAAGGTGTCAGCTTGTTTTTCTTCTTCTCCACTGGTAGCCAAGCTAGAATGATAGCTCATTTCCTGTCCCATCAGAAAAAATGGGAGAAATATCCCTCTTGCCAGAATGTTTCAGAACTTCCAGACAGACCGTTTGAATTAGGACCTAAAGAGATGGAAATTTGCTTCTAAAGAGGACCAAAAGAAATCTTTTGTTCACTTGAAAATGTCTCTTCATATTCTATAAATTGGACTCTGAGAAAATATTATTTTAACAATAACACAAAAATAATTGTAGAATCAGACATACCAGAATATATATTAAATCTGCAGATGCAGTTAATTCTAGTAATGATACTGAGAATACTCTGGTATAGGTCTGGTGATGTTTAAATCAAGGTAACAAAATTTCCAATGTCTTGTTAACTTCCTTGACTGGGCACCGGCAAGTGGAGTGCTTTTTTTTTTTTTTTTTTCCAATGTCCATAGCTTGGAGGTTGAATATATTCTTTTTGTCCAAAGCAATGTGCTATGCAAAAAATTATTCCAACGTTCTTATGGGAGAAACACTGTACCGTGTTCAGTTTTGGGCCCCTCAGTACCAGAAGGACATTTTGTTGCTGGAGCGTGTCCAGAGAAGGGCAACAAAGCTAGTGAAGGGTCTGGAGAACAAGTGTGATGGGGAGCGGCTGAGGGAGCTGGGGGGGTTTAGTCTGGAGAAGAGGAGGCTGAGGGGAAACCTTTTCGCTCTCTGCAACTGCCTGAAAGGAGGTTGTAGTGAGGTGGGCATTGGTCTCTTCTCCCAAGTCACTAACAGTAGGATGAGAGGAAATGACCTCAAGCTGCGTCAGGGAGGTTTAGATTGGATATTAGGAAAAAATGTCTTTACTGAAAGAGTGGTCAGGCATTGGAACAGGCTGCCTAGAGTGGTGGTGGAGTCACCAACCCTGGAGGCGTTAAAAAAACATGTAGATGTGGCACTTCAGAGCACGGTTTAAGAGGTGTGGGGGCGTTGGGTCATCGGTTGGACTCGACAATCTTAGAAGTCTTTTCCAACCTTAATGATTCTATGAAAACTGATTTTTTTTTTTTCCCCTATGTCCTCCAGTGCACAAGGGAAATTGATGATGCCTGAAGGAACCCTGATACGATAAGATGACTTGTTCTGTGACCACTATATGACAAGCATCTGAGTATTTTAGGTCCCCGGTCCAATGCCTAACTCATCAGTTCTCTACATCTACCTTGTCCCTCATGCTGATGCAGAAACCTGTTTGTACCCCAGCCCTTCAAACATTAACTGTGCCTGAGTTACCTGTCATTTTCAGATGGGGACACAAGGGCTCCAGTATCAGCCAGATGAGTTGAGGACTTCCAGGGATTTAAATCCTACACTAGGAAAGAAACTTCTGGGAACAATGGGATTCTTCACTACCGAGTATGAGGCTGCGAGAACAATGCTACCATTTCAGAAGAAGCAGTTTCAGAAACTTCTTGGAAGGTAGGTTGGGAATGTCAGTAAACAATGCAGGAGATCCAGCCGTCAGTATGTAATGGAGAGAGATGAAGTGCTGAGTCTCAAGCACCAAGAAGAGTTTCCATACAGTTGCAAAAGAATTCCTTGAATTCTATTTGAATTATCTGAAACAATCATGATTTCTTCAGCTCCGGTTGAAGTGTGCATGCTCCTTCATTGGTTAGGTTTGCTGCAGGAAATGTTTTCCGATGTGAATTGTTGGAGCGGTTATTGGGTATTTCCCTGTAAGACAGAAACTGAAAATTTGCTTACTTTTCACAGCCTTTGCCTGGAGAACGGGGCGGGGAGGAAAAGCGAGGTTACAGCGCAAACGGAGCGCTTTGCCGTTGAACGGGATGACGACGTTGCGGATCGGCAACCGCGCAGGGAGCGCGCAGGCGCTCGCCGTACGGCCTGTCGCAAAGAGCATGGCGGCCCCCGTCTACCCGGCCTGGGTCACCCGCTGGCTCTCCGGGCAGTGGCGGCAGAAGAAGCGGCCCCCGGTTATTCGCCCGACCCGGCCGCTGGTGCTGGCCAACAAGGTAGCGAACCGTAGGGAGCAGGAGGGAGGTGAGTTGCCGGCGCCAGGCCGTTAAACGCCTCCTCCCTGGGGAGTAACGGCCGGGGATGGGGGGCCCCCAGCCCCTTGGGGAAGAACTGCCGCCTGTGGGCCCTCCGGCCTTGTCACCGGGAGCTGTCCCACCGCTCTCCTGCGGCTTTATCCTGGGAAGGATCTTGGCTGTGTCGGGGCTGGGTCGGGTTCATGCTCAGAAGCGCCTTGTGCTCTGCAGGGCAGCAGAGGGGAAAGGGGCCCGGTTTGTGCCGTGTAATTAGCACACGGGTTCTTTCGAAACGATTACTTTCTCATACAAGGACCCTAAATTAGTGTCTTGTGATATTCTGTGTGATTCATGCATGTGAGATAGTTTGTTACGTCCTAGTATAGCATTGACCTTAAGAATTCAGCCAGTTGTTAGATGGCTGCAATGGTGCTAATCTTTGTGGTAGCAACACCTTCTCTACACAAAGCAATGATCAGATTTCTACTGTAGTGTTGTTTTTTCTCACCTGCCTCTACCACAGGAGAGATCTCTCTGGAGATTTATGCACTGTGGAGGCTGTTAGCAAGAAATCCCAAACACCTGAGATTTTTTGTTGTCTTCCCCTCCTAGAGGCAACATGCATTACGGAGATGTCAGTGATGATGGCCTGCTGGAAACAGAATGACTTCAACGATACAGCTTGTGCCGAGGAGATCCGAATGTTTTACGACTGCGTGGCAAAGGCAGAAGTAATTAAGGCCTCTTTTGTGTTCTTTAAGGCTAGTAGTAGGAAAGGAGGAAGCCCCCAATCATATTTTGTGTGCCAGCAATAATAATGTTCTCTGAACAATTTGATTTGTGTTGTAACTCATTTGAGCTGTAGGAGAGATGCAGAATGATGTAGATCAAACACGCAGTCCTTCCTTTTTGAGTGCAAAAGTTAAATTTAAATTAAATTAAATTAGAATTAAAATAAAGGAGTAGGAAGGGACTGGATGTTTGGTATGGTATTACTAAGGATGAAGCAATAGTCGCATCCAGTCCTTTTTGTGTTGTCGAATTCTTGAAGTAGAGCTCAGTTGCTCTCAGTTGATTCTAACGTAGACCATTTGTTTTAATTTCTTCCAGTTTTTAATCTCTAACATTTCAGCACTAATGAGGCAGTAACAGTCACTGCTTTTCTCCATATTACATGATAGTTCCGAATGAGGGAGGGTACAGTGTGGAGCTGTTAAGTGCAACAGTGATTTGTATGGTGCGAGATGGGGATTATAATGTAACTGGGGAGACCTACAGTGTAGGTAAGTTTCAACAACTGCTCTGATACGTAAAATTAAGAAATAGCTGACTGGGTACCAATCCAGTACCTGCGCTGTCTAGACAGTAGGGGAAGGTAGAGGGAATTAGGATTCCCAATTTCCAATGTCATGAATCTGTAAATAGTTCTGTGCTTGCAGGGGTGAGGGTAGGGACAAGGTGGTAGAGAAATAACCAGAGGTTTCGGTAATCGTCATAACAAACAGAATCTTCAGGATACATGAGGGAGTTACAGCTATTCCTGATTCGCTGAAAATCAGGAGTTCTTTTAGGCTGTTACCGACTTCAAAGGCTAGACGTTTTCTTGAAAAATATATTTCGTATTATTTGAAAATTAAAGGTTTCCAGCTATATGATAAATCTGAGCTAAAGTCAGTTTCAAAAGCAGCCTAAAGGTAAGTACGTGTACTAAACCTGTCCCTAAACTGATTTCGGGTTTCACATGTTTTTTTTCAGTAGTAGTACCATCATTTAATAAATAACTATTTACTGTTGCTGTTTGACAGCATGAGTAAAAAATTGTTCACAGTTTATTTGGCAGATTACAAAGGAAACAAATGAATCATAGAAAGTAAGAAGAAAAAAATTTTCTGCATTGTTACTATAAGTTTATAGTATTGTTAACTAAGAATACGGAAGAATATAATCTTCACAAGTTGTCAGTCATTCATTAATTTCACCGTTTAAAGGTCATGAGCTTTTGAAAGCCTTGTGATTATTAAGCCAAGTGCTATTATAAGTGTTCCTTAAAGAAACAGCATTTGTCTCAAAGAAACATCCAAGTCTTTGGGGGGTGAGAGACAACACGGCAAATAAACACGTAATATTTTGAGGTTTCTTTTTCTGTTTCAGAAGGAGCGCAAGGATCAAAACAAGGAGGACACCCTGTCACCCAGGGGAAACTTAACCTCAAGCAAAGTGAACAAGCTCCTGAGGAGATTTCCTCAGACCACGCGTTATGTATAATGTGCTTTCCTAAAGGGACTGCAGACAAGCAATTAAAGTTGGATTCTTTGGCAAAAAAAGTGAAAAGTAGACTTGAGTGAGTGTTTGATGTCACGTGGTATCTGTCAGCACTGCTGCATGGATCCTGACTGCACCTTTGTTTCCAGATTGAAAAACACCTGTCTTGACCATCAGCTGACTTTGTTCATGAGGTTCTCGGGTCTTGTGGTCTTAGGATTTCTGCAGGTGTTTCACAACTAGCCACAGTGTGGAGACAGGTCCTTGCTGTGAAGTAAAATCTTCTAAGAATGCATGTAAATGCATTTTCTAGCAGTTAGGGTGTGACTTTTCCTCACGTATAAAGGTCCTGCCTAACTTCTGAGCTGCTATCAAAAAGTGCTCAGGCCCAGACATGGAGCCAACTTAAAATTGATGGTAATCTTATGACTCGTACTCCTACATGTATGTATACAAAATTTGGTTCCTCTTGAAATTTTTTTAATTCCTACTGCTGTACAGAAAGGCTGTAGAATGAGGAAGAAATCTCCAGCAAAATACCTTCTTAATACACAATACATTGGTAAGGATCGAATATAACATTAATGTAAAAGCTTGTGATTTAGGCCCTCTGGTTTGCAGGTGGGACAGGTGTGATGCCATGTCAGATCGATTATGTTGTCTGTACTATAATAAAATAATGCAAGACTTGTTTGGCTTGGGCGACTTATAATCTACAACAAAATGTTTCATTGTTTTCGTAAATAAACTAAAAGGGGGAGAGAAAATTCAAGCCTGGACTGATACTAAAATCATGTAATTAATTGTTAGGTTTGATTTTGTTTTGTTTTGTTTTGTTTTTCACTAGAGTACCACAAAACTGCTGGCAGGTCCCTGTTGTTTAAGGACCAGTACCTATGTGGTAAGAAAAATGCAGTGCCTTGGAGAACTGATGATATAACTGTTTATATCACTAATTCTTTTGGGTGTAAAGGAAAAGCAGAGTAAGAGGACTGTCAGGCACGTATAGACTGTGTGATTACCCACATGTGACTGTAGAGTTTGCATGGAGCTGGAGCTGACTTCTCTGGAGCCCCAGGCTGAAACCTGTTCATCCCATACGTATTGGTCAACTGTACGCTTTCAAGTTATTGAAGCAATTTTTATGTAACTGTTACTTAAAATGGCTTATCAGTGGGTTATCCCCCAGGGTAGCTTATTCTGTTGTTGCTGTTATGGCTTAAATGGGTCTTCCAGAGGACTTGGGGTCAGTAAGAACATGATGTCTGCATCTGAGTTTGGGAAAACTCTTTAGTTCTATGACGTTTTGCATTTTCAGTCCAAAAGATGCTCTCTGAGGAGGAGAGCTACTTGCTAATTCTTTGTTTCTGAAGGAGACAGACTAAGTTGGGAGTGAGGAACCGATGAATTCTAAATTCAGTTCTGTTGATGGGTTTTCTTTCTTTGTATTAAAACTTAAAAGTATCATTTTGCACCACTTAAGCTAGCAGCTATGCTAAATGTACCAAATTCTAGTGTCTGTGAAGAACTGTCCCATTATATGAGAGGCTGTAATGGAGAAATGAACGCTTTTTTTATTTTTACTTTTGAAATTTTGCACAGCTCCCACTGATCTGGACAGCTGGTTTTGGATTTTACTGCTTCACAGTGAGTTTCACAAGTTCGGTTGTTTGGGGTTTTTTCTGACCTTCTACGTATCTACTGTAAGCTTAAAATTACTGTGCTATGGTTCTCCAGTCCTTAAAGGAATGCATTTATTTGGAGAAAGGAAGAAGGAAGGAAAGAGAATGCTTTTCAGATGCATCCATGTTTTACAGTGCTTCTTTTAACAGTACTGTAGCAGTTCTTTTGGCTCAGGATCCCATGCTGTAATCAGAAAAACCTCCAGTTACCGATTGTCCTTGGCAATTTGAGCTGCTGCCATTTCCCCATATCTTACTGTTAAACTTCTATTGGGGGTTTAAACATGTTCTGTGACATGCTCATATTGGGTGTTATTCCATTAATACTTCATGTGCATAGGTGCAGCGAATGACATTGTCCTCTCGTGAGTTCAGGCCTTGTACTACCCCATAATACTGTTGCTGGGGAATAGAAGAAAACTGGGTTCTGGTGCTGAGCCCGCTGGTTAAGAACATTGCTGCAGAGATTCATATGCAATTGTGTGGCGGGGAAAGAATTAAACAAAAGCTGCCTAGCTGTTCTACCCTCCTAAGTCGGATTTACAGGATTTAAGCAAATCTGCTGGAATTCCTTGATCTTACTCCTGTTCCTTACAGCTTGAGTAGTTTACCAGCTCTAGGGATGATTGCTACTAACTACCTCTCTTTTGGGGCTTTTACTGAAGATGTCTTTTGGAGGAAGCATTGATACTTCAGCTGGTTTTGATGAATAGTAGTCCTGCCAGTTCAGGAGAAATAGGCTGAATTCCAGAGAGCTAAGAGCATTTTAGAAAACGGTACTTCATGTTCAGAAGGGTCAATACAGAATAATCTAGAAGAATCAAGACAGAAAGACTCTGTAGGGAATCATAGACTTATTATTATAGAACTGTGCTCATATTACAGCCCAAGAAGGTGATTTTTGTTAAATATTGGACTTGGGCATTCACAACACTTCAAACTTGCCCACACAAGAAAGTTCAAGGTATGTTTTACCTTATCTTTAGATATGTTAGCTATCTAAACTGCCATAGTTATATTGGTGTAATTTTCTTCTTGGTCTTCCTCTCCACCTTGGAGAGGGCCACGTAGGGCCACGAGAAGCTTTTGAGAATCTGAGATCCACCTCTCAAGAAAATGTCATTGCATGTGCCAGAAAAACAGGGGGAGACTTGGCAAGAAGGAAATGGTTCCAAAAGAGGACCCGCCACAGAGGAGACAACTGCAAAATCCACTATATCTTTGCACAGCTTGTCATTCCTCCAGAAACGGAACACCAAACTTGGACTTCGGCAGCTTTTGGTGCACTGGTCTGTGTTGCCCTTAAAATTGTTTTATCTAGGAAACCGCTTTATCTGGGAAAGCCTTGCCCTGAGAGGGAAGCAACTAACAAACTACTGTGAGAGAAATCCAGTACAGGCTTTTGCTAGAGGTTTTTAACTCTATTAGTATGTGTCAGATGTCTGAATGCAGCCATTTCTTTCCAGGTCTAAAGGGCTAAATAGGTGAGCATCTTATGGGAGTTCTGAAAGGGCATCAACAACCTCTCCTGACTAAGGAGCAGATTTCTAGCAGATTTCCTGTTGCTGCCTCCAGCATATCCTTTCCTTGTGTTTTCACTGGAGTAAGTGGTTCTAAATTCCAACACATTCCCACCTTTTCATTTTGTTTTGTTGCTTTTTGCCAGCACTGCTTGAGAGTTAGTGTGTTCTGTAGCATCTAAGCTATTTCCATCCTCTGTTGCCCTGATCATCTGCCTTCCTTGCTATGAGGATGTAGAAGATTTGTTCCTAATTAACTGTGTGTAATGCTTGGCCAAATCCACTGTCTCCAGAATGCACTGTGGCACAAATCCACTCCAGAAAGGGCTCCCTTCTGCCCCTCGGTGACTCCCGTAAAAGATCCAGTGTGTAGTGGAGTTTCCTTGCATTTGATGAGTGACTGAGGATGAGGCAACACAAACTGTCATGTGAAGTGAGTAATGGGCAATAAGTGAGGGAAGAAAAAAAGGTGCTTTTTGTTAAGCCAGAGGATTTTTATCAGCCTGTTCCTTGGTTTTATGCTGAAGGTGTCTTTGGAAATGCTGCTCCATTGCTTCACTTGGCCAGAAGTGAGCTCATTTCCTAAGGTGACCTTTATGTTTGATGCTGCAGAACACCAGGAGTTAACCCCTCCAAAATCAGAATATAAATACAGGAAATGCCCATTAGCCTCAGCTGAGGAGCAGCACGGGGGAATGTGTAAAAAAATTTACAAGATTGAACAGCTTCAAATTGACCAATTCCTGTCTTAGATTTAATAATGTTTAAAACTTTTGTTGTAGCCTCTAACCCTAATAAATATGAAGGAGCAGTAAGCCGAAAACACTAAAAAACCCTAAAGGATTATTCATAGCAATACTCTAATGATCAACCCTCTGGAAAGCATCCTAGCCAATCAAGTGAAATAACTTTACAGCCTGAGGTCAAGGAGACAGTCGATGGACGAGATCTTTGGAGGCAATACCCGTGATGGCAAGATGCAGGGCTGAAAATTGGGAATGCACACTGGAGAGGGCTGTGCCGCCTGTGTGCGTGTGCTTAACGTCAAGTTTTCTGGGTCCCATTTACCTGGGTTCAAATCTGAGAAGAGTTTGACCTCAGGAAGCTGCAAGCAGCTAATCGAGGAGGCGCGGTGGGGGGATAAAGTCCAGCGTCCTTCCAACAAGTCTAATCTCTGGCAAGTGTGCGCGCACGAGCCGTTTCCTTTCCCAGTTTCGTTGCAGTAGGAGTAGGACGCAGCCCCAGCTCCCCGCCGCAGCTGCAGCCTTGGCGCCTCGGGGAGAGAAGGAGGCGGCAGCCGCGGGAAGGAGGCATTGCCGGAGAGGGGGGAGCGGCTGGGGCAGCCGCCGGGTAGACAGGGGCGGAGGGGCGGAGGTTGGCACTGGGGAGAGGGGCTGGGGGAGAGGGAGGGGACAGCGGGGGTGCGGGAGCGGGCTGAGGGCTGCGCCCCACCCGCCGTCGCTTGCCTCCTGTTTTTAAGGGTGCTAGAGAAATTCTGGGGCATGTTCTCCTCCCTTATTTCTCTCCCCTCTTTTTCCCTTTTCCAAAGAGAAAAATCAAGAAGAGATGAGGAGAGGAAGGATAAAGTGAAATTCTAAGATGCTGCTGGGAACTTTGATCCCTTCCCTTATATCCCCTTCCCTATGTAGAAATGAAAGAGGCATCCCGCTCCCTGGGGTGCGGGGCAGCTAGTGCCCTGCTCGTGGGGAAACCCAGCTGCAGAGCCCGGGGAGGACGCAGCCGCTGAGCCTGGCAGCAAGACGAGAACGTGATGCTTGAAGAAGCTTCTGCCCACTTTGTACAGGAAGGATGGAGATCCCCAAAGTACTCCGGCTCCTGGTAGAACTCTTGAGCCTGTTATCCTGTCTCAGATGTGTGGAGGTAAGAAATGGTTAGTCTTCTGCTTGCAGAAAGTCACGTGGCTCTTTTAATATTCTCACTCTTAAGTAGATCTTTTTATTATTATGTTTGCCAAAGCATCTAGGCAGCTGTGGTCTCTGGGAAGGGCTGGGGGCTTGAGAAGGGATTTATTTTGTTGTGCATATGAAATTCAGAAAAGGCAACAAAGCAGGAAAGCGGGATATACAAGGGCTTGCAGATGCTTTGGCTCAGGTTTCCTATGTTTCTCAAGTGCTGCAGTGACCCTGGCAGGAAGAGATCTTTTGTTTCTGGTTTTTTTTCTGATTGAATGATTACCCCTATTCCTGTTGTGGACAGATGATTTATACCCACATGGACCTGGGGCAGTGACTGCAGCACAGGCTGTTTGCACTAAAATTTGGTGGTGGCGATGGTCAGCATTAGGGGATTTTGGAAGCTGCTACGGGAACTGGCAGCAACTAATCTTTCAATAGAAGGGAAACATACATATTACTTAGCCTGCAGTTCTTTTGTTTATGGTCCGTCTCTAAGAAGAGCAGGTTGAGACTTTCATATATATATAGCCTGTTTTTAGTCCAATCCATACCTCTATCACCTGCAGGCTTGTGTGTGCAGGTGCACACTAAAAGCTAGGATTTGGGGGACCAGGATTGTGGCTCAGTCACCTGCTTGGTACAGTCATGGAGGTGTAGCTTAGCTCACTTTCTTCTCTTTGAGATCCTGATAAGTCCTTCAGCATTGTCGGTTCACAGATCATTATGTGGGCTTGCAACAGCCTGATACAGGCAGATAAGATGGATTTTTGGCTGAAAATGGTTTTTCAGTTAAATGCTGTGTTATCTGTGCATCCCCTTGTGCATATACACCTGAGATCTGATCTGCTGTTTCTGAACCGTGTCGGGAACTCATCTTCAATATGCAGTGTCACGTTCTGACTTCTGGAGGGTGATGCTGGAGCTTGGCCATGGTTGTTAACACCTGCTGGACCTTATTCATAAGCTTGATTTGAAAGTGACATCTGCCATGAGTAGGTGTCGTTCTTGTCAGGTATCTATGGGAACCATCTCTGCTTATTCCAGAAGTGGATTTGGTTTAATTCCAAATTTTACTCTTGCCTTTTTCCAGGGAGAGGTGAAGCTGCGAGAAGCAAAATTGTTGCATTTTGAAGAAAAACAGAAACATTTCCAATAGCTGGTATTCTTTACATGCACACCTCTGCTCTGTGAATTACAACTCCTTGTCCATATAAAAGTATTAGAAATGCTCATTAAAAAGTATTTAGAAATTAATTAAACTACAGGGAGCTAGCAGGAGCATGTACAGTTTCTTTTCACTCTGGGTCTGTGAACATCTTGCACCTGCCTGCATACCATGTAATGGTGTTGAGTGGAGATCCCTATCTCTCAGCCAGCAGTCAAGTTATAACCACCAAAACCACTACCTATAAGAGGAAATGCAGTTTTGGGGCTGGACAGGATGCTGGAATTCTGAGGGCTTTGTTTCATATCTTTTTGTTCTTAGCTATTTAACTCCATTTGGGTAATAACACCATAGGCCATATCATATTCTCATGTATTAAAAACAAAATCCTCAAAAAGCCTTGTTGGATTTTCTTCTTTAGGTGTTTCCCGCTTTGTACATGGATGTTTATTACTATTTTAACAGGGATCCCTGGGGGCATTGTCCCATCATATAGATATATATCTCTATTTGCTGCTGTGGCTTTAGATAGCTTGCCCTATAAATGGAGAGGGAATGAGTGGCTATTCATTTTTTTCTTACTGGTAACAATGATTTTCTTCTAGTTTTTCTTTCCATAGGCATCTCACTCAGGCTTCCAATTCTACTGGAAAAGAACAAGCAGAGCCCTGTAACATAGTGCTTAGATCAAGGGTAAATCCCTGCAGGCCAGTAATTACTCGTTTTGTTGTTAGTGGGCAGAGCTGTGATTGGATTTGAAGAGGAGCAATGGGCAGAGCGGAGAAGAGGCTGGTTACTAGGGTGTGTTTGCCTAAAGCAGCAAAAGGCCGAGCTGCTTTTAGAACATGCCCATGTTTATTTCATTGGATAATCATCTCTCTGCTTTTGCTCTGTTTCTTTTCCCAGGCTTTCCTGGGATCCCAGCCCAGCCAAAACCATTTGCAGAGTGCAGGTAAGAACAAGAAGTTATTAAGTCATCGGGCAGATTCTTTCCTGCAGTGGTGATCTGAGACCATAGGTACGAAGAACCACTGCTACCTGGCGTTCTTCCTTTCTTTCCGTCATTTCTTCCATCTTTTCTCCTGCCTCGATGTCTGTTCATCTCCTTCCCTAAAATGGCCAGACCACTTTCTTTTCTTCATGTCTAATACTCTTGCAGTTCCCGACTCCTCCCACATGTTCTTTTCCTTTAATCTCTTTCTCTGCCTCAGTCTTTTTTGCACGCTCACCTTTCCTCTGTTCTAATAACTACTGAATTGCCATACGCCCCCCTCCCAGGGTCCCAGCTGATGCAAAGTGTGTGATGTGTTTTCCAGACACCTACCTGTACCGGCTTCTCATTTTTGTGCCTTGCAGTTAACCTTCAGCCATCACTTGCCCCCTCTGGGCTTGGCAGTGGCTAGAAGGCAAATGGCATGAGACAAAGTTCTTTGTAACCTTGCTGTTTGCCATACATCTTTATGGCAGAAGGGTTTCCTAAAAGTGTTGGCTTCTTTTTGTTTATTCAGTGAACAGAGCTATAACTGTTACCCCTTTCTGAGCCTGCTCTTCCCACGTTACACACCTGAAAAAGCCCACCCTCACACAGAATCTGGTTCTGGTTTACCTCTTTCTTATTTCAGGGTCATGAATGGAGAGTTTTCTTCTTTTGTTAAAGACCATATTAAATTCACAGAATCACAGAACACAGATGGTAGGGGTTGGAAGGGACCTCGAGAGATCATCTTGTCCAACCCCCCTGCGTGAGCAGCACACCCAGAGCAGGGGCACAGGACCGCGTCCAGGCGGGGTGTGAATGTCTCCAGGGAAGGAGACTCCACAGCCTCTCTGGGCAGCCTGTTCCACTGCTCTGGCACCCTCACAGGAAAGAAGTTTTCCCTCATATTTAAATGGAACTTCCCGTGTTCCAACTTGTGCCCGTTGCCCCTTGTCCTGTCATTGGGCGCCACTGAGAAGAGTCCAGTCCCATCCTCCTGACACCCAACCTTCAGATATTTATAGGTATTGATGAGATCCCCCCTCAGTCTTCTCTTCTCCAGGCTGAACAAACCCAGGTCTCTCAGCCTTCCCTTATAAGGGAGATGCTCCAGTCCCCTGATCATCTTGGTAGCTCTCTGCTGGACTTGCTCAAGCAGTTCCCTGTCCTTCTGGCACTGGGGGGCCCAGAACTGGAGACAGCACTCCACATGCGGCCTCCCCAGGGCAGAGCAGAGGGGCAGGATGGCCTCCCTCGCCCTGCTGCCCACACTCCTGTTCATGCAGCCCAGGACACCGCTGCCCTTCTTGGCCCCGAGGGCACAGCGCTGGCTCAGGGGCACTGGCTGCCCACCAGCACTCCCAGGGCCTTCTCAGCAGAGCTGCTTCCCAGCAGGTCGGCCCCAACCTGTACTGGTGCCTGGGGTTGTTTCTCCACAGGTGCAGGACCTTGCCCTTGCTCCTGTTGGATCCCATGAGGTTCCCCTCGGCCCAGCTCTCCAGCCTGCCCAAGGCTCGCTGGATGGCAGCACAGCCTTCTGGCGTATCAGCCGCTCCTCCCAGCTCGGTGCCATCGGCGAACTTGCTGAGGCTACACTCCATCCCTTCATCTGGGTCACTGATGGATGTGTTGAACAGGACTGGACCCAGTACAGACCCCTGGGGAGCACCGCTAGTTACAGGCCTCCAACCAGACTCTGTCCCGTTAATCACGACCCTCTGAGCTCTGCCATTCAGACAGTTCTCAATCCACCTCACTGTCCACTCATCCAACCCACACTTCCTAAGCTTGTTTATGAGGATGTTATGGGAGACAGTGTCAAAAGCCTTGCTGAAGTCAAGGTAAACAACATCCACTGCTGTCCCTTCATCAACCCAGCCAGTCACCCCATCGTAGAAGGCTATCAGGTTGGTCAAGCATGATCTTCCCTTGGTGAATCCATGTTGACTGCTTCTGATAATCTTCTTTTCCTCTACATTCCTGGAGGTGACCTCCAAGATGAGCCGCTCCATCACCTTTCCGGGGATGGCTGACTGGCCATGACATATTTCACATGGGCACTGGCCTGGAATATTGGCACCTGCTCACACACCACACACACCCCTACCCCACCCCCCCCAAAATAGGTTCCCTTTCCCTTCCTATACATTGGCCAAGGTCACATAAGCCAGGTGATATGCTAATGTGTATAGGGAACACATATACAATGGAATACAATGTCATTTCCCACTTTCCCACTCTATAGTATGAAATTATAGCTAATTTTAAACTCTTCTCACTTTCAATCAATTTAGAGAGGCAATTAATCTTCTAAAAAGCCTAAGATCAAATTTAAGAGTATCTGAGGTGCCAAAGCAGGTGGGGAAGGAAGTGGAGGAGTGTGTGCCAGGCTCAAGTGCTGCTTGAGCATCTGCTGAAATAAACAGTAATGGGAGCTGGTTCAAATTGTTCATGTCCAGTTGTCCACATGTTTCAGTTGGCCCATGTTTGGGCCCAGAGTTAACACATATCAAAAGTCTATCTGAGCAGTTCATGACTTTCAGATTAGTTTGCTTTTTAGATAGTGCATATTATAAACATTCTTTCAGCAGCTGCCTTGGAGACTGATAGAATTGAAATCAAGCAGGTAGCAATCAAGACTGCAGACACGGGAGGTGTTTCAGGAGATCAGTTGGTGTCTCCTACATTGTCTGAGCTTTGGTGTGTGCGATGTCTTAAGTGATACTAACAGCTTCCTTCCTGTGCCCAGCGTCCAGCGTTTGTGGTGTCGGACCTCTTGGGTATTACAGTGGCTTGCTGGCGGTCACTGAGGCTGGGGCAGAGTGCCTCAACTGGGCAGAGTTCCCCGATTATGTTCAGCAGTACCCAAACCGTGGCTTGGGTGACC
Source organism: Anhinga rufa (assembly GCA_013400875.1). Classification (NCBI taxonomy): domain Eukaryota; kingdom Metazoa; phylum Chordata; class Aves; order Suliformes; family Anhingidae; genus Anhinga; species Anhinga rufa. Next base: position 22,987 of record VZTV01035657.1, read on the forward strand.
ACAACCACTGCAGGAACCCAGATGGGGGAACTACACCCTGGTGCTTCTACCGGCTTGCATCAGGGGCCATCGGCTGGGCTAACTGTGACTGTAACCAAGGTAAGGGCTGCTGGGTGTCTCTGCTAGTGCCCAGGCTGCACTGTCTTGGGGGGCTCAGGCCAGAAATTTTTGCTGCACAGACTTGCAAGCAGCAGGTGGGACACCCTGGGAAAGAAGCACAGTACAATAACTGTCCCAAATTTGTCAAAATAATTAGGACTAGAGACTAGCCTGTGTGGGAGAAGAATGTCTATGTATTGGGGTAGATTTAAGCTGCTGTAGCCATAATGCCTTGTATAGATGTTTTTATTCTCATACAAGGAGACTTCTATTTTTTTTTACTGTTAACTTAAGCCACTTTGAAAACAGTTTAAGTTATGTGGAAAACAGCCCACTCCTGCTCCTTAAGCGTCCATATCAAAGGTCTCCTCATGTAATTATAGCAGTTCAAATATGAGAAGGAAAAAAAAAATTCTGTGGCTAGTTTTGTAAATCTTCTGTAGCAAGGTAGGTCATAGGCTTACTTTAAAATTCCTTGCTGTGCTGACACAAGGACTGCTGCTTATTTTGAGGCACACAAGGATGCTCAGTTCTCTCAGTACCCTGACTCCAGCTCAGCACTCTTGGAAACATTCTGTTTGTCCTCCTGTTTTCTGACTTTCCTCCCTTTACCTGCATTTTGCAAAGCAGGTAAAGCACTAGTTTAATACCTGAAATTACAAAGTCTTTTCCCTTGTCAGTCAAAGTGCTTTCAAAGATGGCTTCATTAAAGGGAAGGAGAGAACAAGTGTAGTTGTGCTGTGTGCCTGCATTGAGGTACTACAGACAGGTGTACCCTTTTCACAGTACATAACTGAGTGAGGAGATGCACTTTCTAAACAGCGGTAGATATTTGTAGTGCAGTGGCAATTGAAAGGGCATTTACATTTGCTCTTCCTTTCCTTAGAGAAATTAAAGAGGATTCACCTACTGTTACTGAACGTCTAGCTTTAGCAACAGTGACTATCATAGGTGAGGTGATCGATGGAAAATAAATCGGTGGAGTGTCATAAGAATTACAGAGCCTGCTATTTCCATACACCTTTTCAAGGTGCCATGTAAAATCACCTGCATTTCACACAAGGAAAATCCTGGAGCTGTGGCAGAAGCCAGTTTCCTGCCAGTAATACCATGGCTTTGAAACAGATGTAGCACTAGCCATCCTCCTGAGCTGCCATTGCTGGAACTGAGAAAGTACCATGTCCTGCACTCCTTCATACAAGTCACTTCAATGACAGCACCAGCAAAACAGGGATGAGAAAATCTAGGTGCAGTTCAAGTCTGAGACTTGCTGATCTGAAACCTCCATCAGAAGATACCAGCTTTTTCACAGACACACCACCCCCCCTCCTCCCCCCNGGTTGGCTGAAGATAGCAGTGTGGAGCTGTACTTCAGTGGACTCTGGGGCACAATCTGTGCTGACCACTGGACTGACTGGGATGCCAGTGTTGTCTGCAGGCAGCTAGGTCTCAGGTGGGAACCTCAGTCTGGTTGCGAGAGTTACATGGTCATGTGGCCTTGGAAAGACTGGCCTCTCTGGTTACAGTCCCTCTGGCATAATGCATTGGCTGGGGGACAGGAGTTTGTTTTCTGGGCTCATTTCCCACTTACCAGGGTCCTTTCCTACTGTTTTCTTTCCGTGGCTATGACAAACCCCAACCAGCATTTGTAAGAACTTTTTAAAGCAGTAGTTTCTGCTTAGTGCTCCAGGCTGTGGTGAGTGAGAGCTGTAAGATCATATCCCCTTTTTAGTATTACCAGCTGGAGTCTGTGCAGTGATGTATTAGAAATTTTGAGAGTGTGAACTTTCTTTGAGAAGCTGGGTTTTGGACCTTAGAACTTCCAAATAGCAAGGAGATAAGGTCCGCAGAGAAGGAAGAAGGCAATTCAGATATTTGGATGTTAGAATCTGTTGATGGGTTCATTTATCGCTCTCAAATGAGGGTGCCATTTCTGACCAGACCAACTCTTCTGCAGTAAGTAGGAAGACAAAATGGGTTAGATGGTGGTGGGAAGTGCTTTGTGCTCGCTTGTACTTTCCCATTAGACTGTACATGGCCACCCCTTTATGCACTCCAAGTCAACTGGGCTCACTGGGGTGCAAAATGCCACAACTGGGTTGGAGGGTCATGAGAACTGAGGGAAAACAAGTGTGAGTCAAGCAGTGCTATGGCGTTTCATTGCTCTATTACTTTCTCTGTACCAGTGAGATTGGCACAGCTGGGAAGAAGAGTCAACCCGGACTGTGGCCTGTTCCCCTGCACCTGCAGTCAGTGAACTGCCATGGGGATGAGAAAGCCCTGCTGCAGTGTGGCTATCGGGAAGCTGTGTCAGGAGCTTGTAACCAGGGGAGTGCCACGGCAACGTGTGTCCCTCCAGAAGGTAAATCTCCAGGGGAGGTTCGGTCCATTTCTCGTATCAGTGTTGCTGATACGATGTAAAATCTAAGGTCATGAAGCTGTGGAGAGCAAACCATTGGAGCATGTTCTTCTTTCACCTGCTGTACAGGTGGTTATCCTCCTTCCAGTGGAAAATTATTCATCCTTTCCCAATCCCAAATACTTACAGTCACCAAAAGATGGCTGTTGCTTATGACCACAACCCCTTTTTATCAAACCAGGTTTTTGTCTGCAGGCAGCAAAGTCCTACTCACTGTAGCAGCCAGTTAACGAGCCAGCCCTGGACCAGTGGCACCTGTACTGTGGGCTCTGATCATGGATGCTTCTGGGAGGGCTTTAGAGGGGAGGATGTGTCAGGGTGGGACAAGAGCATCCCAAGACCTCCTCTGGCTGGTGAACGGTTCTACACCCTGAACTGCTGGATGTGCTTTGTCTCTGTCTTGCTCTGTTGTGCTCTCTTTCCCTTTCTTGAAGCACAGGTGTAGGTGCCCCACTGCGTTTAGTTGGGGGAAAGGAGAGCTTTGAAGGGCGAGTGGAGGTTTACCATGATGGCAAGTGGGGTACCATCTGTGATGACCAGTGGGACGACCGGGATGCTGAAGTAGTTTGTAGGCAGCTGGGACTCAGGTAATTTCCCTGCTGTATGTAATAGAGCGGTAATAGAGGTAGGCAGAATGAAGAACATGAGAGCGTGTCCTTTCTCTGTAGTACCAGCCCTTTCTATGGGAAGTGTACAGGAACCCTGGGAAAGATAATTCTGGACTGATGATCCTATACAGGGATTTTGTACTTAATTCCTGTCAGTTTTATGGGTTTATGCTGTGAAAAAAAAAAAAGTTGGTTCATCCCTATCCAAGGTCTGTTTATGTTTATCCCTGTTCATTATTTTTGCACACATGTCCGAATGCAAATCTTCTTGGCCTCAGTGATAACTTGTCATGGTGATTTCCATATGTGAACTGCAGATGTTTACTTGGTTAAGTTTAAACATATCCAGTTTCACTGACTGCCCTTATCCTCTTCAGACAGGAAAGCAAGAGAGAGCACCTTGTTCTCCTCTATGCCATTCAGCACTTAACATGGGAGCTGTTGTATTTTTGAAAATCAAATTGGTACAGAATTGTTTAAAATAGATTATTCCATTTTGAGATCCCTCAAACTTTGGGAATTTTGCCTGCCGCTGAGATTGAAACACCATTATCTTCTGAACTGTTCATGTTGCAGGCACGTTTTTGTTACGTGTTGGAAGGTTTTGTTACAAAACTTTCCAATAAGGTATTTTGATTAACGGTTGGCAACATCACTGTATCAGAAATACAGATTATCTTTGGAAGGACCTTTGTTACTGTGAGCATATGTGTCTGTACCATTTGCAGCGGGAACCCAAAAGCCTTGTCATGGGCTCACTATGGGCAGGGATCCGGTCCAATCCTGCTGGATGAAGTGGAGTGCTCAGGCAATGAACTCTCACTTGACCAGTGCAAGAAGAGTGACTGGGGACAGCAGAACTGTGACCACATTGAAGATGCTGGGGTCTCCTGTGACCCTTTCACAGGTACAGATCTACAGCTCTACATCAGTCAGATGTGGTCTGTCTTACTCCCATGTTAGATAGTTTGCTCAGCACATAGCTCCCCTGCTTCAGGATCCTGCAGGGCTCCCACAGGGTTCCCAGATGTGGAGGCAGAGAGCAAGCAGCAGGTGGGAAGGGATCAGAGCCAGGCTTGGTGGTGTTCCCATTGCTTTCCACAGGTGGCATGGAAAGGCTGAGGTGAATCATCGCCTGACAGATGGGCATGTTTGGGAGCAATGAATGTTTGTTTTTTGAGTACCCACAAATATCTGTGTCTTTGATTTCTTTCACTCATGGGCTGCACAGAGACTTCAACAATGGGGCACAGGCTGTTTCTTTTCACCTCCACTGAGTGCTGATCTTTCCTTCTCCCACCACTTGCAGAGGGCACTGTCAGGCTGGCTGGTGGCCACAGCCCCAGCGAAGGCAGGGTAGAAGTTTATTACAACGGAGACTGGGGCACAGTATGCGATGATGGCTGGACAGACCTCGGTGCCCAGGTGGTCTGCAGGCAGCTGGGCTTCAGGTAGGACTGAGAGGGTATGTAGTGCCTGTGCTTCCTAATTTCAGGGATTAGATTCCATTCCCCTTCACTGGGATAGGCTGGCCTTACTTCCTTCAATGCTGTCTTTGCTAGAAGGGTTATTAGCATTATACAACTTTATTCAGGAAGGATTAATAGGTATTCACACCCTTTCCCAGGAAAAAAAGCCCCAAACTTTATTATCTCTTGCCTCAGCCTGTTTTGAAAGCAGGTAACAGGCTTGATACTGTCTTTATGAACTCCTCACCAAAGTCACAAAGTTGTCTCAATATACCTTAAATTTCCAGGTGTATCAGCTCAGCACTACCAATCCCTCTGCTCTGTCAGCTAAACACATCACCTGCTTCAATAGTTGAATGAAGACCATCAGGGGGAAAAAAAAAAGAGTAGTATTAGGGATTTTTTGTAATGCTTTTCTTTCAGCCTATTGCTGAACTGTCATCCCTCCAGTTAAGAGTTTGGGGAAGATTTAAAATCGGGATACTGTAGCCTTGGAGCCAGTAAAGTGTTTTTTTGTGGATTTTTTAATATGATTAGGGCATCCTTGTAAAATTCATAGGCTGAAAAAAAGACTAAACTAAATTCTTCCCTTGGAGTTCAGCTGCATGCTGTGTTTGTCATATCTTGTAGTGCCTAAAAGTTTGCAGCATTCTGCATTTCAATTCCTGGTTTCTACTTCCTATAAAAAGAAAGATAATTACTTAAATGTTTTTGACGCCTCCTCTACTAGCCCCTCCCCAAATCGATGTACCTGGTGTCACGTCTGCAAAGCAGCCTCTGTGTTATAGCTGGCCCTCTGTGCTACTGTGACTGTGCCTTTGACCAGACACTAGAAAATGGACTGCTCTGAGCAAGCCTCCCTGAAAACTGAAGCTGGTGAGATGTGCAAGCTGTTTGGCTGCGGTTCTGTGTGTCATTGAGTGGCTTAGGTCAGGAGGCCACCGATATCACAGTTGAGCTCTGCAGGGTAGTTTCTCTTTGGGCCTGAGCTTGGGTCCCTTCTGTGGGATTAATGAGTTTTAATGAATCTATTATGTCCTGTTTCCTTCCTCTAGTGGTCCTGCTACACTGGCTTCCGAAGGGGACTACGCTGCTGGCCAAGGCTTTATCTTACTGGATGATGTGGCTTGTCTGGGGACAGAGCTGTCCCTCCTGGACTGTCCCCACAGCAACTGGGGGCAGCATGACTGCTCACACACTGAGGATGTGGGAGTCCGCTGTTCCCCCAAGAGCAACACAGTCATGGATGGCAGCCTGGGTAACTCGCCTTGCCCGGGACGGTGGGGAAGTGTCACCTGCTGGTCTGTTCCTTTGGAAGCTCTGGCAGATGCGGGAGTTTTCTCTGCGCTGCCTCAGTGAGGGGGCCGCTTTTTGAGGAGGACTCCTAGGAACGAGCCCTGGCTGTCTTGGGGCACAGCCACAGAGCTGTGGCTCCACCAGACCTATGACCAGACCTACAGAGAAAGTGAAACTGGAGAGAATTGTTTTGGCAATCTCTGAAACAAACCTGAGGGGCTGAGGAACGGTGGCTGCCTTAGTGTGCCATTGCTTGCTAATGAGATGCCTCAGCCTCTTGTCTGGAGGAACATGGGACCCCTTTAACTAGACTGTTTAGGAAACTGGTGTAGTTACATTAGTGTCACACCTTGCCAAGACAAGAGGACTTCAGATATGAGGGGCTGTTGTGTGGAAATTGGCACTCTCTTGCATGGATGGCACACTTTTAATTAAAATTGTGAATGTATTTCAAGTTAGCAAGATTTCCCTATTTATATGAGGCCTGATACTGTCCCCTTTCCCTACTACAGGAGACTTTTCAATTTGTCAGACATTTTTTTCTTGAAATAGATGGCATCCAACTTTTTTGTGGTTTTTTTTTTGTTTGTTTGGTTTTTTTCCGGATGTGGAACTTGCCTAGAATAATATAATAGTTTTATAATTTAGTGGATTTATTTCCAAGGCATGTTTAAGCTTGTCTTCTCTTGGCTCAGGAGTTAATAACTTTCTTTCTGTTCTTGTTTTCCTCTTTACTCAGCTTTCAGAATATGATCCACTAATGATTTCCAATATGTATTAAATAAATTAATATGTATGTAGTCTTCTGATTCAGCACAAAGGTGAAATGAGGGATGTAGTCTTCTAGTCTTCATATAGAAACACTTTTTTTTTTTTTTTTTAAGCTTACTGATGTCTGGGATTCATCTTTTCCTATAGAACCCAAGTTCTGTGCACCTCACATTCTCTGGTATTTTTGCTTACAGCGACCCATGTGTTTTCTGCTGCAGGACCTCCTGTGCGGCTGGTGGATGGAGAAAGCACCAAGGAGGGACGGGTTGAGGTATTCCTGAATGGGCAGTGGGGCAGCATCTGTGATGATGGCTGGACAGACAGAGATGCTGCAGTAGTTTGCAGGCAACTGGGATTCAGGTAAGAGCTCTGGTACATGCATCTTATAGATAGAAACAGCTCTTGGGGGGATCACTTCTTTCTGGACCTGTTTCTGGGGGCTTCATTTCTTAGTTTTGGCACACCTGTGTATGCTTGAGGGAGTAGGGTCCTATACTTACAGTACCTTCATCAAGTACTGTACTACTGTCTGTGTGCGGAGTGACACATAAATATTATTTCTCTTAAAGTGTGCTGGTGCACCAGGTTCACCTGGCTCCTGCTTATTGCTGGTTAGCCACCCTCTCTTGAATTGCAGTGGTACAGCAAAAGCCAGGGCAAAGGCTTATTTTGGTGAAGGCCATGGGCCAATTCATCTGGACAACATAGAATGCAGTGGCATGGAGTACACCCTGGGGCAGTGTGTCAGGCCTGACACTGGGATTCACAGCTGCTGGCACAGTGAGGATGCTGGTGTGATCTGTGACTATGTGGAAGAGAAGGTCCAAGACATCAGAAGAACAGGTGATGTGCCCATTTCTTCTATGCAGAAATCTGGGGCTCCAGCTGTAGTATCTCTGCATGCTTTTATGCTTTTTCCCTGTAGTTCTTATCTTGTTTGGCTGAAACTTCACCTACAAAATAAGCATGTCCTGTCCTACACCTCCTACTTTTACCTTGTTTTCATTGTCTCTTCTTAGGAGCACAGGGTGCTCCAGAATGAGGAGCTCCACCCATGTCAGGCCTTTGAGCCTGCAGAACTTCCCTACAGCCAAGTCACCGTACCCTTCCTAATATCTGTAACCATGAGCAAACTTTGGGGTTTAGAGCACTGAGGAAATAGCTGTAGATGTCCCATTCCTTGCTTAAGACTACAGATATTGGAGGTAAGCACCTCCACCAAAACTGAGAAAACCTATGGGATCAAATCTTCTATGAATTCCATATGCATAACACAGTGCAGTCAGCCACCATGAGGATTAATGCCCTCAGGGAAGGCAAAAGGTATTTGGCTCTGTGACAGCAATTCTTAATACTTAAGCTGAATGTATCTACCCAACTGCTCTAACCTTGCTGTGCAGGTCCAGAATCTGGTGTGTGTGGGATGCGCCTGCTTCACCGTCGCAAGAAAAGGATCATAGGTGGAAACAAGTCTCTCAGGTACTACCCTGTAATTGCCAGGAAAGCCAGAACTGGTTCCAGCTCTCCTGCCAGGCTCTGGAAATAGCCTGGCAAATGCTGAATACATTCACATATTTTCACTGGTGATTTTTTGACCTTGATTTGAACCAGTGGGCCCATCTAGGGGAGAATGCATGCCAGCTGAGCCCAGATGGGGCAAAGTGGGTGGGAAAAGAGGAAAACAGCTCCTGTGTGAGCGATGCCTATTACTTCTCTGTTTCTTCTTCAGAGGCAGTTGGCCATGGCAGGCCTCACTACGGTTGAAGGGTTTTCATCGAGATACTCGTCTGCTGTGCGGAGCAACGCTGATCAGCAGCTGCTGGGTAGTGACTGCAGCCCACTGCTTCAAAAGGTGTGTTTGTGAGTGGGGAGCAAGATAACCTCATGCAAGGCTATTCTCCCACCCAGTGGAACCACATGAACAAAGTTTCTAAAACAAGACCTTCAGGTTATGATGTGTGTGATCTTGGAGCACTTTTGGGGATGACTCAATATAGGCTTGCTTTATCCTTCACTGCTTACACCTGCCCTCTTAACTTTGAGGCTTTACAACTTGAAGAGAATCAGCATTTTGACGTTCTTCAGTGCTTTAAGGAACTGTGATCGCAAGGTCACACGCCTTGCAACAGTTGTAGCCCTTTTTATGGCAGGGGGGGAGGGAGGGGAAGAGAAGAATCTTGTGCATGGGACACCCACTGAGCCCAACAGCTGGCATTACCACATCTGCGAAAGAGGTCCCACAGTCCTGTAGCTGGCACTGTTCTATCAGTTTGTGAGGAGGTGGTTCAGTCTCATAGCAACTGACACTGGTGTGAGTCTGTTTCTCTCTTAGTAGGAGTATCAAGACCTTGAGTTGTCTTTTTCTCCAGGTTTGGTGTTGATGTGCGGCGCTACCTGCTGCGGGTGGGTGACTACCACACAGGCGTGAAGGATGAGTTTGAGAGGGAGCTGCCACTGGAGCGGATCGTCCTCCACAGGAACTACTGGGCTGGCAGCAACGATAATGACATTGCCCTGGTCCGGGTGCGGGGCAGAGAGGGGCACTGTCTCTCCTTCAATCGCCATGTTCTGCCTGTCTGCCTGCCTGACAGGAAAGAGAAGCCTGACATCAACAGGCAAGCTTGCATCATCTCTGGCTGGGGAGACACAGGTGAGTGATGGGACTTTGAAGAGCAAGAAAGGTGGGGGAATCTGGGTTCAGGAGGAGCCTACACGGGCCATTAATTTATGACTGCGCAAGTCAAGGCCATGTTCTTACTCCTCCTATTGTCTGTGCCAACACATGGTATCAAGGAGCAGAGAGGTGAGGTGATTTTTGTGCTGTTGTGTTTTCTTTTGATTTTGAGGCTTCTCGAGCGGGCCCATGGTGGAAGTTTTGGTTGCCATAGCATCCTTCTGAAGCTGTGGGGGAGCAATGCTGCCATCTGGCCACAGTCCTCTCTTTCTTCCCCCTTCTACATGCACGTTTGCCCACAGCAGACCCCTTAGGCAGCAGCCTGTGCAGAGCTGGTGTATAAAGCCTATGGGAGGCCCCATGTTTCCATGACCTCCTGCCTTCTTCATGACACTGTAGTAGTGAAGTGGGGCCATAGAGGTGGAAGGAATCTCTCTCAGACTACCTCACTTAATCTCCCTGGATATTGCTGCAGGGACACCTGGGCTCTGAGGATGGTTTCTGCACTAGGCTCGAGACAGCCTGTACCTGTCCTGTTGCAGCACACTGCTATGGAGCTTGCTAGGTAAAAGGGAGCAGGGAGTATTCTAGAAAGTATTAATTATTAAATACTTGACACTCTCAAGGCAATATTTTAAAATGCTGGGCTTGGTGGAGTCCTAACATGCATGCATTAGCAAGGTCTGGAGACAGCTTTGAACTGTAAACAAAGCTTTGTAACCGGCTGTCCCGTCCTTCCCCATTTGGGGCTCAGAGATGGAATGCAGGGCTTGGGGCAAGGAGACCTTTCTGGGGCTGTTGTGACTGGAGCAAATCCATATGCTCAGAAAGAGTTGCTGCCAAAAGGCAAATAGCCCCAGGAGCTTGTCTGTTGATTTTGGACTTACCCGTCCTTCCCAGCTGTTACCCCAAGTGTTTAACTGCATATACACATTTATCTTTGGAGTGAGTTGCACCAGCTGCATCTGTCACTTTGGGGTATCTGGGGAGGATCAAGGAGCAACTTGGCCATGTAACTCCCTTAAGCTGTACTGGAACTTAATGGCTAGAATCCCTCCCATGCACCAAAGCTAGCTTTCCCAATGAGAGGTGCAGTTACCTACTACCTTGTGAACTTACTGTAAGCCTTGGGCACAGAAAGGTCATACTCTAATATAGCACGGGAACTTTATGTTCTGAGCAAGTCTGGGGTAGTAAAGAGCTTTGAGCACATAGACAAATCTGGCCAAAGATGAAGTGAGCTTCCTTTGAATAATATTTGGATGCCTCTGAAACATCTTCCAAAACTTCCCTGAGTATTGAGCACTTCACAAACATTACTGTATTTATTCTCTTGAGAAAACACTGCCCTTGTTTCACAGAGGAGGAAATGGAGGCTCAGAGAGGTGAAATAAATTGAACAAGGTTCAGGTTTCTTGTTGGCAGAACCAGGAGTAAGACTCACCCTTTGATCTAACCTCTTCCCCATCTCTTTGATCTTACAGTACTTTTTTGTGGTCTGGCTTGGCAGCACTGTTTTCTGAAGTTCTGGTGGTTCAGAGATGCTGAACTTGGCCTATTTCTGTGCTACAGTCTTGACATTAAATGTACAAACATCTGTTTTTGTGTGGAGCACCATTGCTGTAGGTCACTGCTATTGTCTGTACGTGAATTGGTCTGGCTGCTCTGTTGTGTTCCAGGGAAGTCCTATTCGAGAACCCTGCTGCAGGGGGTGGTGCCTCTTCTCCCACGGGAAGACTGTGAGGTCCGTTATGGGCAGAAGTTCACTAACCGCATGATTTGTGCTGGGAACCTCTCTGAAGATAAACGGGTGGACAGCTGCCAAGGTGACAGTGGAGGGCCACTCACGTGTCAGAGGTCAAACGGACGTTGGATCATTTTGGGGATCACTTCCTGGGGTTACGGCTGTGGTCGGAAGGATTCCCCCGGTGTGTATACAAAGGTCAGCAAATACGTACCCTGGATCAAGAAAGTGACCAAGCTAAAATGAAAATGTCTGAGCTCTAGGAACTTCAATATATGGTTCTTTTGCCCTGCAGCAGCAGAAGGCTGTGGCTTCTGGCCTGCAATTGATGGAACTTTATTTTCTTGTTGGACACTGGGAAAAGACTGTAATGTAAAACTGGGAGAAAAACAGTTATGGCTGATTCTTTAAAGTCTTTGGTTTCACTTTAGTCCGTCACCTCTGAGCAGGGAAAGCAGGTGCATGCTGGTAAGAATGATAAGTCTATGTTGCTCTGACTATATGGGTCCTGTAATGCAATCACATTTGTTCTTTTGCCCTGGCATGGAGAAATGGTAGAAGTGGAGAGAGACCTGCCTCTGTAAATCTATTCCCATTTTTGTATGTTTGCATACTTGAAAAATGCTGCAAGGAGAGGTGAGATGCTTGGAAGGTGGCACCAGGCTCTGGCACAGTGGAAATCTTCAGGTATTCATAACAGCTCTCTTCAGTCCCAGGAATCAGAAGATTTGACCTGAGCTGAGGAACAGGCCAACAGTTGGTTGGGGTTTTTTTTCTTTTTTTTTTTTTTCCTTCCTTGTTATGTCTCTAGGGGGAGCCTTCTCTCTTCTGAATAGTAGGTCTGCTCCCATACGATCCCTTTAAAGTGTCTGCCCCTGCCAAGAGATGCTTGTCCCTCCTGCTGTAATCCTGTAGCACAGATTTCCAGCTGCCAGATGCTATGGTTTTATTGCTGCTTTCTCAATATAGTGGTTCTTTTGTGTTTGGTTTGTTTTTTTTTTCTCCCCCCCCTTAAAGTAGCATCTCCTAGAATCAGTTGTTGGTGTGAGAGTGAATCTTCATTTTTAAGAGACAATAGCTTTCTGGCCCTCATGGTTACTATGAAGAACTTAAAAATGTGACCTCAGAAGGCTAAATAGACATGTTATTTTTCTTTAAATCCAAATGTAATGTTAATCTCAAACACTCAGATGTTGAGTCGCAATTTAACAGCACTGTGGGGACTTTATCTTGGTACCTTATTCACAATAGTTATTAGCTGCCCTTTATTTGTGATGTTAGTCTTTAATATCTCTGTGTTCACAGTTCTCCCATGAAACATGGAAATACTCCTGGGGTGTAGATACAGAACAAACACAGGGAGCGAGTAATTTTCCTGAGGTGTAATGTGCTGCAAAGCAGCCTCCCGCTTTCCTGAAGTGTCCTATTCTTGCGACCTCTTGGCTATGCTTCGTCTCTTCTCTTCTTTGTATTATTTCTTTTTTAATTCCTCTCAGTGGGAGTAAACTGGCTTTACCTGAGGGTATGCAAGCAGTGCCATCAAGCTCTAGTTCTCAGCCTGAACAAAAATAATGCTGAGATAAAGCAGACATTGTTGAATACTTCAACTTCTTCCTTCCCTCTCATCCAAACAAATGAGTGGAGTTTCTTCTTAAGCCTTAATCATTTTTTGTAAGATAATTTATTATTCTTGAGTAGGTAGAAAAATATAAAAACAGACAGAAGGGCTAAGTGCATTAACAGTTGTGCAGTACACAGTGTGTTCTCGCTGTCTGTAGATAAGCCAGAGAAGGCAGGTCTGGTCAGGAACGGGGGCAGTAAGCTTTGATGTATAACCAAGGACCCAAATGTGGAGTAGTTATACAGAATGGGACACATGGAACTTGCGCTAGATGTGCATGTTATGGGTTCGCTCATGCGCTGTAGGGTAGGCAATGAGTGTGTCAGGCACTGGCCTGCTGTCAGGAAGGTCTGCACTCAAGGCACTGAGGTGTTCAGTACCTAGGTATTACCAAGGCAAGAACAGAAGACAGAGCACAGCCTGGGGATTAGCAATGTCATATTACGGGGCATGTGGTACAGAGTCCTAGAAATTGCCTTGGATTCAGTAAGTAGTGATTGCCTAAAGGTTTAATTTGTCTTCTGTAAAGCAGCTTAATGTAAAGGTGCTGACCTGGCTAGGTGGCTGATTTTTGTGTGAATGCTAAACTAAACAGTTCATTTACCCTCTCCAGGGGTTATAGGACAGTTGGGTTACCAGTGCTGCAATGGACTGCAATGGAAACTTTATTTAAAAAAAAAAATTGTAGGAATCCTAAAACATGCATTGGCAGAACCCCTGCAATCTGGCCTTCGAGACAGATCTGACCTGTTCATGCCTCTTCTCGAGGGGCTGAATGTCTGCTGTGCAGCTTGTGCTGATAACCTGGTTTGAAGTGCCAGGCTTGATCCCCCAGTAGTGCTGTGCTTGGCTCCACACTGGCTGTGTTGTCCCTACGGCTGCTGGCAGAGTCCCTAAGACACAAGCTGCAATTCCTGCTCCTTATCTCCCAGGAACTAAAATGACAGGAGGAACAAGGGCAATTATGTTAAAGACCTCTAGTCTTGCGGGGGATTAAATGCCACGTTCCACACTGGCAGCAACAGCACCTGTCTGGGAAACACAGAGGGATGTGGCTTTTACGTTCAGCCTCCCCCAAGCCAGCATGCTACAGCAGCTCAAATGGAGTTTCTGTGCCTTGGGTGCTGTCACATCTCTAGTTTAACCTGGTTTGATCTTTCAGTTTATATTCATAACCCCAACAGGCATAGAAACACCCAAAGGACTGAAACTATGAGGTTATTTCCCTAAGCCTACTTAACTGGCTGCCATTCAGGAGTTAGAATAAATTACCGTGTAACATGAGTGAGACAGGCCTGGCATTGTCTTCTTGAAATTCACATGTTCTAGGTCAAAATATTTCTTCCTCCTAGATCTTGTCACCATAAAAGCTGTGAGAATCCTTGTAAGCAATATCCTGTAAGTCCTGCATGAGCCAGGAGGAGGGAAGGAAGTATCCGATCTCCTTCACCTAATTTTACACCTTACTGGTCCCATAGGCAAGCCTGCCAATACTCTCCTCAATTGTCCTAACCTGTTTCAGAGTACCACTATAGCTCTTTACTGTTTAAACTGGGACTGTGGCCCAAACCATACTCACGTGCTTTGCCACTGAGGCTTACTGGAAGTGCCTGGTTGGATGAGCAGCACTCAGCCGCCCTAGGACTGTATTTTGTACCTTATGTTGGCCAGCAGCAGATGTTTCAAAGGACAGTACATGTGAGTTTGTACGGAACAAGTTTTAACAGCCTTTCCTTTTGGGGAGGTTTGGTTTTGGCCCATTTAAATGAATTACTTGCATTACTACTATTATTATTAAAAATAGAAGTACAAGTACTCAGTCTTCTAGGTGTTGTACAAACAGTATGTACTATCCTTTTGTGATTCTTCTTCTAAAGCGTGAGAGTTTATATCCCTAACTTTTTAAAAGCTAATGTCACCAGCCTTCCTCTTCCATATAAATGTTTAATCCTTTATTTAATCCAACTAAGCTCTCAGACTCAATATTTTCTGGCAATGAGAACCAATATAATTTTATTCTCCATAGTACATAAATTCTTTTTAGAGTTCCTGAATTAACTGCCTTTTGTTTTCATTGAATCCCATCTGTCCTTGTGTTCTCGGCTATGAGAGCAAATAAGGGGCCTGGCTTTATTTTCTCTGATGTCCATTACCCTAGAGATAGTCCATTTTCTAAAACTGTGGCTTCTCTGTCTCTCTTCAACCCAAACTGTCTAGGTGTCTGATAACATGCTGACTGTCTCTTCATGTCTTCTCTTTCTGTGGGATCTTTAAGCTTTGGTAACCAGAACTGAATGTAGTTTGCCAGGGGAGGCTGTGCCATCTGCTGATTATTTTCAGTATTATTTTCTATAGGAGGCAATGCTGTAAGTGATTTCAGCACTGTATGTGTATTATNCAAGGCACTGAGGTGTTCAGTACCTAGGTATTACCAAGGCAAGAACAGAAGACAGAGCACAGCCTGGGGATTAGCAATGTCATATTACGGGGCATGTGGTACAGAGTCCTAGAAATTGCCTTGGATTCAGTAAGTAGTGATTGCCTAAAGGTTTAATTT
>VZTV01035658.1:0-21346 GCA_013400875.1 Anhinga rufa
CCCCCCCCATATCCCTGGCATGCCTGGAGGCAGGCTGTGCTGGAAGTCTCACTCAAGTCTATTTACCACCCAATTCCAGGCCAGTGCTGCAGACTTGAGACAGCTGCAACAGGGAGTCTGAGACCCTAAAGAAGGACCTGAATTCCTACCATGATGACAGTCCTGCCTCCCCACAGTCCTTCACTTGCAGCAACCCAAGGCACATTACATTTTACAGCCTTGTACCAAGGACTTGCCACCTCTGGAACAGGCCATCAGGTTGGATATTCGAATGTTTCTTTCTGGAGGTTAGCCACGACTGATCACTGGGGGAGATGGGGTTTTGAAGCAGAGCTGGATGAATGCAGCACCAAAATCCTCCTTGGTACTATGAAATCTTCAAAATCCAGATTTCAGTTTGGATTTCCCAAGTTACCCTTTGGGTTCAGAAGGGATTAAATGGCAAAAAGCCTGTTGTTCTGTTGGCATCCTCCATCTGAATAGCTTTACGGTGGTAGAAGCAGCCTATGCTATCTGTTACGGCTGCACTGTATGCATGGGGGAACCTCAAACTTAAATATGCTTTCCACCCTGAGACCTGGAAGAGGCTTACCAGGAGATGTCTCTTCTGTCTCATGAAAAGAAAGCACTGAGGTGAGCAGCGGAGTCGAGGTCAGAGCTCTGGTCCCCAGCACCCCTCTGTGGTCAGCCCTGCTGCAACAGGGTCTCTCCAGTGATGGAAAGAGGCTCAGTGCTGCTGTCTGAGGCCATGGCCAGGAGGAATGATCGCAAACCTGGATGGGAAGTGCAGCTTCATGCTCGCTGCTTCCTTGGCTCAAAGCGTCAGCCCCATAAAGATCAAAGAGCTTCCCCTTGTTTTGCTTCATTCTTCTGCTGGGAAACTTTGTGAATGTCCTGGCACAGGAGTCCTTGGAGCACCTTCTCTGTGCAAGTCAGATCCAAGATAATAAAAGAAAAAATTTGGTTCCTTCCAGCTTTTCCAAGGGGAAGGGAGTCTGACCACGAGCTGAAGCAGCAGAACGCAGGCATGTTGGCGGCGCCTCCAGTCCCAGCTCCTCTGCTTGGGGCTGGGGCAGCCTCTGGCTCTGGTGCCCTGGACATGAGTCCCTGTTTGTGTTTCCCCACAGCTGCTTCTGTGTGCAAGCAGCTCTGCTCAGGATATGTCAGCTGTGGGTAAGCCAAGCTGACCTTGGTGTGGCCTGCTCTGCAGAGTGCTTCATCCCCCCTTTGCTTTTCTTTTGTCTGGTGAACCCATTTTTTTTTTCCCTGAGACTTCAGTCCCAGCTCTGCCTGGAGGTGAGCTGCAGTTGCACATGACGATGGGGCCAATTCTGCAGGATGCTGGAGTCGGGAGTCAGCACAATGAGCTGAGCAGCATCAATATGCTCCATCCACCGTCCTATACTGAACAGGCAGTGCTGCCTGTGCCCTGGACCCAGAGCAATGCAGGGTCTGGCTACAGGGAGCAGTGTGGTAGGGGTGGCCATGTAGAGTCTTCCCAGCCCTACTGCCAGCACTCCTGGCCCCTCACCTGTGGCATGAGGGGGTCTGGACAAGTATGTCCTGACATCGTGTTTCTGGCCTCATGTTCAGGCAGGCCACGCAGGGAGACATTTGGAGCTGATTAATTAGTAGAAAGGAAACAGGTCTAGAAATAAGGAACAGCTGGCCATCTGAAATGGAGAGCGGCAGTAAGTTTATTGCAAGGGCCAGAGGCAGTGAGCAACAGCTTTGGAGGGTTTTGGGGATTCCTTGCAGCTAATTACCATATGACAAACCCTTCTTGTCTGTGCAAGCAGCCCCCCACGGGATGGGACTGGCTTGTGATGATCTGCAATGCCTTAGCTGCAGCTTTTGTTCAGAGCTAGCCAATAGACAGGCTTCTTTTACACCACCTGTTGACCATGTTTGATTCAAAATGGGGTCAGAGAAATGTTAGTGTGTTGGTGACTATTGAAGACAGTGATTTGGATGTCCCAAAGTAGCTCACTGTTCCTGGGAAGGTCTTCTAAATATCCAGTATCAGTCAGTGCCAGACACACAACCCCAGTTAGTAGGCCTTTTAGTGTAAACTTGTGGGGCATCTCTAAATGCATCCCTGTGAGCTCCCACTAAAATTAATCTTTTCTTGCCTTTTTTTGGCACCCTCCTTCCTGAACGTAGGACCCAACCAACTAGAAGTTGGGGCACAGGGAGCGAAACGGGACAAGGCAGATCCTGTACAAGAGCATTCTTGCTGAAGACATCTGCCTTGTGCCCTCTACTGGGGCTCAAGCTCAAGCTCAAGCTTGACTTCCAGGCAGGTCTTTTGGTGGCTCTTCTGTGTAAGAAAATATTCTTCCCTCAAGCATCAACATTAAATATAGTCCTGTTGCCTCCATATCTTTTCTGAGGTCACGATCTTCAGAATTCCCCAAACGTGTGTGGTTGTCCTTCTTGCCCTACTTTGTGCACCCTGTGATTTCCATGGGTTCCCCTCCTCTGTGACTCAGCAAAAGCTGGTGGTGATGGCACTGGTGTTCAGCTCCAATGCTGTGGTCAAACTGGGAGAAGGTACCACACGAGGGCCCTGATGGGATGCTATGAGCTCGTGCCTTATCAAACACCAAGAGCCCTCTTGGGGAAGGGGCTGCAAACCAGACATGTATATTCATACGTGGGTATCTTCTGCGTGGGTGGCTGGGGCCTCCTGGCAGCACTGCTGGGGTAAGGTCTTGGGACAAAGTGGCTGAAAATCAGGAGTTTTGCCCTTGTGGAAACTGTGATATTTCAAAATTTGTTTTTGTCCCCAAGAGGGTGGAAAAATCAACTTGTTAAAATCTTCTGTGGGATAGAAAGTTCCAAAAACAAAACAAAACAAAAAAACAAATGAGGGCAGAAGCACTCAATTCATCAGACTCCATTTTCAGCTCCCACTCACCAGCCCATGCCCTCCCGAGGTGGTGGGACATTGCCAGCTCTTCTCCCTGGACCAAGTTTCATGGGTGCCTGGACTCTCATGGTGGGACTTGGGGTGTACG
This sequence comes from Anhinga rufa, assembly GCA_013400875.1. Taxonomy (NCBI): domain Eukaryota; kingdom Metazoa; phylum Chordata; class Aves; order Suliformes; family Anhingidae; genus Anhinga; species Anhinga rufa. The sequence goes on from VZTV01035658.1 coordinate 3,021, forward strand.
ACACTCACCTGTGATGCATCATGGGAGGTTTCATGTCAAGCTGACCTCAAACCGTTCCAGTTCAACTATACAAGCCTGAGGCTTGGCCTTTGGGAGAAAACCAGAGCTGTCTTGCGGGGAAAACATTACTTTTGCAGAAGCTGTGTTTTCCACCAGAAAACTGCTGACCAGCAATGCTGTGGGTGAACGATGCTCGGCTGAATAAGAGGAGCGGGATGTCCCGGAAGTGGGGAGAGGCTGTGCCAGCCATGGGCACCTCTGCCCAACCAAAGGATCTCTGCTCTGAGCTCATCAGCAGAGCAGCACGGAGTCCAGCCACCTGTGGTTGGGTGGGAAGGACCACCTGAAGACTCCCAATGGAGGTAACCAGAATCTGGGATGGTCACATGGCGTATCTTTCTCCAGCCCAGTTCCCTGATGCAGAGAAGATGCTTAAAAGTGGGTGTCTGTGGTTAAGCCAGTATTTTACCAGCGAGCTCGCAGCTCTTCATCTCATGCGTAGGGTCTCACCAGGAGCCACCATGAGGCTTTCCATCCCCATGAAGCGGTGGGATGCCAAGCCAGGAGGACATGCAGAGGGACAGATGAGCAGGTGAGAGCGATCTGCACCCTGGTCAGGTCCAGCTTTTCTTCATCGGGAGAAACAATAATAACAAAATGCCTTGTCCCTTCATTTCCCTTGGGACTGGCTGTCCCTGCAGGCTCCTGCCACAGCTTGGGATGTTGGTAGGGCCAATTTGTGCAGCAGATTAACTCCTCCATGAGGTTGGAAAGAAGTTTCCATCTTCTGTGAAAACACATTAATTAATATCACAGGAGATGCTGTGATTTTGTCCATCTGTGGCAAGGCGAGCTCCAACAGTGCCTAATGCAAACCAGCTGCTCGCTGGCTTGGAGCTGCCTGTGTGCACGCCCAGCACCCCACCTGTGGCCCATCATGACTCCTTTTTTTGGAGACTTTTGGCCAGGGAAGCTGTTGGCATGGGAGGGGACCTCTTTGCCGTTTTGGGGAACGTGGGTCCTGGGGGTTCAGGCACCCACGAGGGTGTGCATGCCTGGCCCAGGTGATAAAATGAAAGATACTTGGGTCCTTAAGGGACTCCTGCTCTGGTTGCAGGTGGGCACCATGAGTGATGTGTGCATGAGGCTGGGATGGTGACTAGGGGTCTGGCTGAAGTGGGGATGTTGGGTGCCCTGGAGCAGAGGGTGCCGTGCACAAGCTGGGGTGGGTGCTCTGCAGGTGGGGGGAGCAAGTGATGCTCAGGGCAGGAGAGGCAGGTGGAGGCAGCCCCATCAGAGAGCTGGTGGGTCACTGGTGTTGCCCTCCTCAGCCCCACAGCTGTGGGCAGGTGGGGCATTGCCCCTCCAAGCAGCTCCCCCAGCTGCAGAGCCCCACAGCTGGGAGGAGGAGTTGGAGGCGCTTTGCCCTGCCAGGGTGAGCCAGAACTCCTACCCAGCATGGGAGCCATCAAGCAACTGGCCCTGCAGGGCAGAGCTCCACTTAACTGGGCTAATTAGAGTGTAACACTGCAGACAGCTTTCAAAAGGTATTTGGGATGTCAAGTGAGTATCCTGGGTGTTTCCCTGCTTTACCTGTTCCCACTGCCAGGGGTTGCACAGGAGAGTGCTGAAGTTCAGCCCTGTGGGGGCCACCCCACAGCCCACCCCTGGTGCTCTTCATTGCCTCTCGCCCCTGGGCTGCTCGTGCCCATGGATCCTGCCACTCTTCCCCATGGCTCATCCTGGCTTTGCCTGCTCCCCTGTGAAATTCAACACTGGGCACCCATCACTCGGGCTTGGATCTGCACCTGGCAGCTGGGGTGAACAGATGGGGCCCCCACGATGCCCTGTGCCCAGGCATCTCTGAAGCAGGCTGCCAGTCCCACCACTGCTGAAGTCTTGCTGGCTGCTAATTAACTTGCGGGCTGTTAATTAACAGCCAGGCTTGGCCTGAGGCAGGACTCCACTAGGACCTGCACCTTCCAGCCCCAGTCTGAACTGGTGGGCAGTGCTGTGCAGAGCCGTGCATTGCTGGATGGTGCCACTTACGGCTGTGGGGCTTGAATCTGTCCCCGGGTTCTGCCTGCTGGCTCTGACCCTGTTGCACCAGCTCCAGCTTGCCGTGCCTTCGTCCTCCTGGGTGATGGAGGAAGATGGGCTGGGAACTCTTAGCTAACAACGGGCTGCTGCATTGGGGCAGTCTGCTCCTGGCTTTTTTGGGGTGAGGACCAGGCACATCTTCATCTCCAGGGCAGTGTAGGGGTGAAGTGTGGTTGCATTGCAACTGCAGTTGCTGAAGTTTCCAACCACTGTGGAAAACCCAAACCCATGAGTCAGAGGGCTGGGAAACCAGAAGGTGAAGAAACAGATGGGTGTTTATTAAAAGTTTTTGCAATCTGACAGTTTTTAAGCCTGCCGTGCCATTTTGCTGCCTTTCCGACCAACTTGTGGTGGAAAGGCATGGGCACAGCTTGTCCAGCTGTGTCTATGGGGACTTGGTAATGGCTTGGCAGGTTTTAGACCAACCTCTTATCCTACAGGTTATGTGGCAAAAAGCCACCACCTGGCTGGCCCAGACCCTGGATCAGACCAGCTCCTCTTTGGGTGATGGTGGGAGGGAGCTTGCTTCAGTCTGGCTCTTTTTTGGGCAGCTGTGAATCCAGGCAGGAGGTAAATTCCTGCAGAAGTGACTGAGCTGCTCCTCATGGCATGTCGCACCACCTCGCTGAGCCCAGGGCTTTGGTCCCCTCCTGCCTGGAGTGCTGGTGTGAGCTGCGCAGGGATGCTCTGCCCATGGAGCCGTGAATCAGACAGATGCTCTGATTCATGGAGACATGAGCAAGTGTTCAGTGCAGGGTGAAACATCCCAGGGTGCTCCCAGACTCAGAGATCTTTCACTCCTGTCAGAGCAGGAATCAACTGCTGCCATCCTCGCTGCTCTGGGGACAGAGTCAGCCTCAAGCCCGCCACAGCGATGGCAGAGGTGGTGACAAGGAGGGGGTCTTTTCTCTCAGCAGACTGCTATTTCTAAGACCATCTTCCTAATGCGAGCTGGCTTTGAAGGAAAGCTCCCAAGTATGCGTTTCATTAAGATTTAATAAAGCAGAGGCCTGCTCCTGAAGCACAAAATGATTACTAGACCCTTTATTGAGGATTAATAGCTATGTAATCAGCACATATCTGGTTCCTACAGGCATCTATTACATAGCTTCTAAACCTCAGTGAATATGTTTCTAATTGGCCTTTAAGAACATGCTGTTGCTTTATTAAACCCTAATTAAATGCATATTGGGTGAAGTCCATTCAGAAGTGGTTATTGCAAACTACTTGTCATTACTTAATATGTGCAACCTAATGGGCGCTCAGCTTATTTGCTCTGTTAATTATTAGATTTTATAGCCTTTGTTTGGGCTTTGTTTTTGTAGTTTGGATCACATATGTTGTTTTCTTCCCTATTCAAAGTCTTCTGAAGAAATGGCTGCTACTGTACAGGGAGGGACTGGCACTGGGTTTGCTGAGCAGAGCGGGCTGGGAGAGGCTCTTCCCAGTCCAGAGGTCTTTTAAGGGATACTCCTGTGTTGCCTGCTTGCATTTGGCTCAAGCTGTGGCGTCTCAGCCCTGGTGGAAAGCATGGCTTTGGGATGGGCTGGGAGCTTCATGATGGGCTTCAGGGTGGACCGTCCTGGAAGTCCTGGGGCCACGCTGGGGGCAAGTCCTTTACCAGGCTCAGCTGCAGCTTCCACTAGGGACCTGAGAAACCCTCCAGTCTTGTTTCTAGCCATTTCCAGCGAGGTGTGATGGTGGTTCTGGGGCAGCTACGCCAACCATAAGCAGCCTTCATCCTTGACTTGGCTTGCTGTCTGCAAAACGGGGATGCCAGTTCTGCCTTTACACAGGCTCTGAGCTCTGTCAAGCATCTCTTACACATATGTAAGCCTGTTTCTCAAAACCTTGCGAGCACGAAGTGTAAGACACCCAATATGGGGATGTGGAGGAGGTCAGTGTACAGGCTCTGGCTAAACAGCAGAATAAGGGATGCTGATGTGGTGTTTCAGCAGAAAGGAAGCACTGCAAATGCAGCCAGTCAGCGAAACACTGATGGGAGGATGCGGTGCCGAGCAGGACTGTGTGGCTGAGCTCTGGGAAGCTGCATAGATTTCAGTTTGGGACCTATTTTCCATTTTTTTTCTAGCAGTGTCAGCACATCTCCATTCAGCAGATTCAGGACAGGCCATTTCCAGTGCAGGTTCAGGAAAAAAAGACGCTTTGTTTTAATTTGCTGTTGTATCATGTTGTCTAAAGCAAAATGGAAAAGTCAAAATCAAGGAAAGTCGGAAGTGGAGCAAAAATGCTTCAGTTTGCCCAAAGCAAGTTTTTTGGTTTTGGTTTGGTTTTTTTTTTTGTGAGGGAGAGAGGAAGGAATTTTCCATTGTTGGAGAATTTCAAAACTCCCCAGAGCTGCTCAGAGGGGGACAGTGCCAGCTGTGAGCGCAACACCCGGTCCCCATCCTTTACCCTGCTCTGCTGCTGCGCTGTCTAGTGAGTCTGAGCACTGTGCTTGGGGCTCAGATGCCTCCACTGCTTGGCTGGGCAGCGCCACAGGGTTGCATGGGGGCATCAGCCACATACTGCTGTGTCTCCTTGGGCGCAACCGGCTCCACAGTGGGTGGAGGCGTGTCATTAGGAGTTCAGAGGGAAACCAGGTCATCCTGGGACCTTCTCCAGGTCATCCTAGGACCATCTCCAGGTCATCCTGAGACATCTCTAGCTGTTGAACTGGAGAGGTGACGCTCCCATCAGGGTGCCCGACCTCCCTGCCTGCATCGGGGGGTCTTTCACCTGCGGCCTGGGCTGTCACCCTCCATCCATGCTCCCACACCTTGCATAGGTCTAAGCTCAGCTCCCAGCCCCAGGCTGCCCTGGGTGGGGAGAACACGCAGCCCCGGCCCTGGGGGCTGTCTCTGGTATGAGTCCCTGCCCCTTGACAGCAGCCTCTTGATCCTCAGCTTCCTGCAGCTCTGTCGTGATCTTAAGGATAAATGTGGATGCTCTCATTCATGGAAAATGAGCACCTCGCTGGTACTTTCACCTCCAACTTGAACCACCCCCAAGTCAAACTTGCTAACGCTTGAAAACCTTCAGTTAGTCCCCCTCCCCCTATTTTTTTTAGGTTTTGCAGCCTTTATACTTTCTGCATCCCCATTGGAAGCAAAGGTGCCAAAATACTTCATAAAAGGCTGTTCTTGCAGTGTTTCCCAGACCTTCCTGCACTAGGAAATGCCGGAAACCGTGGGAGCAAGCCTGCTTGCTGGAGAGCCTCGGCACAGGTTTTGCAGACCCTGGAGATCTGGAGAAGCTTGAACTTCCCCAGGCATGGACCCCTCTCCAAAGCCAACAGGAACTCGGAAACTTTGGGGCCTCTTTGGTTTTGCTCCTTTGTAGACCCTGAATCTTTAAACTCAACCTTTGTTTTATATTTATATGTTGCGTGAATATGCCCTTATTTTTCTAATTAGGGTCGCAAATTCCTCGTTAAAGCTGCCTGCAGGCCAGCGTTTGTCTTGCTTGACTGAAGGCCAAATCACAGAGGTAGCCAGGCTTGAAGCTGTATCTCCTCAGAGAAACTGTAGCTCCTTCAGAGCTGTCAGAGAAGGAAAAAAATCCAGACCTTGGGGAGGCTCTCCTGGGAAAAGGGCTCCTTTTCTCCATGGCAAAAGCTGGAAACCAGGGGGCTGCGGGAAGGAGCTGTGAAGGGCTTTAAGTGGTGTTGCCAAGACAAGCCAAAGAGGACCACCTCTTCTTCTGCCTGAACCTTGGTGGGGATGGAGATCCCTGTCCTCTGCAGAGATGGTTCACTTCAAAATTTAAGAAGAGCAGCAAACTATTGTTTGTTCGTTTAACATTTCCCAATGACTTTGCTCCCGGCTCATTTATTTCAATGGGCTTTCCCTTCCTTTAGCTTTATCTTGAGTTTCATCTCCTTCCTAGAAAATGCAAGGGAAAGGGGAGAGAAGGAGATTTCCTTTCCTGTGGAAATGGTACTCGGCTGCTTACCTGACCTGGGTGGAGGGAGAGGGAAGAATTCACAGGAAGGCTGAAAATGAAGATTTTCAATTTTGAAAATTTCCTTAAAATAAAAAAAAAATGTAATCCTTTTGACAATTTGGTCACAATTTCCTTTTGTTCCATTTCCAGCCAAGGAGAGCAGTCTCGGGGGGATTTCCTGCCAACTGGAGCCCTGTTTTGGTTTGCTCCTGTTCTGGTGGCAGTGTGGAGCCAAGCCCTGACCCAGGGCATCTCTGGCCTGTGGTGGGGCTGGGGCACAGTCTGGTGAGCCCCGAGCGCCCTGCTGCTGCCCCAGGACCCCTGCCTGGCCACCATGGAGCCCTGGTGAGGGATGGACATGATCTGTGGCATGTTGGGCTCCCAGCCTCTGGCAGAGGGGCAGGGTGGGCACCCAGACATGCCTTCAGCTGCACTAGCAAGGTCTGCCGAGCCAGTGCTGGGGGCAGAGGAGTGAGGCACTGGCCTAGGTCTCCCCATCACCTCCCCTCCTCTGGTGGCTCACGGGTTGCTCTCTGACAGCCGGATCCTGCCCAGCTCTTCCTGACCTTGTCTACATATCCATGATAGCTGAGGGCTTGAGAAATGCTCTTCCCGCAGCTTCTCTAGAGCTCTTCTCCCAGCGGTGTTGATGTCGGCTGGCACATGTGTACCATTACAGCTCCAGCTGTGCGGTGTGGACAGTGCCAGCGGCATGGCTGGGTGTTGCACTGGAGATGGGAAGGGGAGAGTGGGTCCAGCTGTTCTCTGAGCAGAGGTGCAGGCTGAGAACAGCAGTAGGAGGAGATGTGCAGCCATGGGCACCTGGGGCAAGGGGAGCCCAGGGCTAGGCAGAGGAGCCCTGCACCCAGCTATAATGAGAGGAGTGGAGTGGTGGCACACTGGAGATGTGGCTTATGGCTCACCAGTTTTCCTTCTGCAGCCTCTCCCAGCTGGTGCATGTGGCCAGTGGTGTCAGTGCTGCATTCCTCCGATGCCCACATCCCTCTGGTGACCCTGCACGTCACCTGGCTGAGGACGAACGTGGCTGTGGAGGTCCCACCTTGGAGGAGAGCTGGATCGCTTCATTTTCCCCCTCCCTTGATGTTCCCCTTGGCCATGGATCAGCTGGCGGGACCCAGCAAGTCTTGCAGCAAAGATGAGCAAAAAATAATATCTTCATGCCTGTAAAAGGAAGAAGGAGAGCGTGGCAGAGACAGGCTGGATGATACAGCTCCACTTTCTGCTGTGGAGGCGGGAAGCCTTTCGGACAGGATTTATTTTGTATAGTCTTCCATGCAAACTGGATCCCCCTCCCCTCCTGGCTCTGCCCGGCCTTAAATCATACCCATTGTAATGACATTTCGTGCTTGTGTGGCGCCTCGCTTCTGAGCATCCCCAAGTGCTCTATAAATAACAGATGTCTCTGAGCCTGCCAGGAGGACACAGTACCACCCCTTCCATGTCCCTGCCACTGAGGGAAGGTGATAATCCCTTCCCACAGTCTCACCTGGATGCCTGACCACACCAGGATTAGGGCAGCAGCCTCCCCTGCATCCCTCCTGGCTCTCCTCCCACCCCAGCTGCCCCCATGGACATCTCTGTCCTTACTAGGGTGCCTGGGGTGAGGCATTCGGGTATGAGCAGCACCGGTCTGTAGTTGGCAGGATGCTGCCCTGCAGCTCAGCACCTGCCCCACAGCCTTGCCCCCTACCAGGGAGCTGGCACAGCCACCCCCCCGCCATGGCTGCAGGGTGATAAAGACACCCTCCATTTTCCCAGATCCCTTTTTTTTCAGGTCAGGAATGGATTTGTCTGGCACACTGGGCCTGGCGCTGGAGCGGGGCGGGTGTTAACCGCATGGAAGTCTTGCTGGCTAATGAGTCCAAATAATACAGTGTCTCGGATTCCCTCTTCCCTGTCCAAGCCCTTTGCTGTCATCGGGTCCTTCTTAGTCCTGTCCAGAGGTTTGTTCGCAGCTGCAGAGTCCCAGGAGATGCAGCAGTTTTCATCGGACACTGCTCTGGCTTGGCCCAGCAGCAGGAACAGTCTGCCTTTCCGGATCTGCTCCAGGTCCTTCAGCTGCCTGGCTTCCTCCGCTGGACATCCTGGGCTGTGGGCAGGGAGGAGCCTGTCTGCCATAGGGACTGTCAGCCGGCTGCTGATGAAATACCTGCATTCAGGCAGGATTTTCGGCTCTGCCGGCTGCTTTTGGAGGCTGTCTCCAGCTGCCTACTGGATTTTTCTGAAAATTGCCCCCTTGGGAAGAGGCCTTTTAACTTGTCTTACAGCTGGAAAGCCACAGCCCAAGACCTGACCGGAGGCAGTGACGCCTTCTGTCTAGGAGCTGGCAGTGTTGCCAGCTCTGCTGCAGCTGGCGGTGTTGCCAGCTCTGCTGCAGCCTCTGGCAAGACCCTGCAGTCTATGCAATGGTGGCTGCAAAGGGACTTCACTGGCGAGGGGAGGAACCTGCTTGCCTATGGCCTGATCCATATCACACCAGTGGGGTGGGGATGGGAAAAGGAAAGATTAATCCCAGCTGTAGGTGATGCCTTCCTTCAGCTCCAGCTGGTCAACCACTGGAAGAGTCAATGCACAAACCTTCACGGGCACATGGGTTGGTTTCAAGCACTGATGGTGCAGCAACCTCCTGGGGGCAGGCAGATGGGGCTCGAGTCTGCTGGGCCACTGCAGCTGCCTCCATGCGGAGCAGACCTGGTGGCCTGCCCCAGCCCTACAGGGACTCAGACATTGGTCTCCAGTGAGCCCTGTGAGTACCAGGCTGTTCTGGGCTTCTTTTTCTTTTGTGAAAAGTTGGGTTTCCTTTTTCTATTGCATCTTGAGGAAAAAGATTGAAATCTGAGGGAAGGTTTGTGGTGAGATGGGGAAAAGCAAGTGCTCTCACCTTATCTCATCTTGCCTCTTCTCATCTCGTCCCTTTCCATCCCGTCCTGTCTTGTCTCATCTCATAATTTTATCCCATCCCACCCCATTCCACTGCAGCCATCCCATTCTGCTCACCCCATCCCACCCCACCACATATTCCATCCCTCCTATCCCATCCTACCCTATCCCATCCCACCCTATCATATCCCACTCCACCACACCCCATCCCCTTCTCCTCTGGGCATCCATGCCAGCCATCTCCAGATGGAGATCCTCTTGCCAGTGGAGCAGGCTCATTGGTGGTGGAGGCCACTTGGAGCATTTTCTTATCCAGGATGTATGTCAGTGAAAACAGAAACCTAATAAGCAAGATAAGGAGACGATTTATAATGGAGTTTGTGAACTTTAGGAAAAAGCTTTACAGCCAGATTTTGCAGACCACACAGGGAGAGGTTGTACTCTCAAAAACCTTGGAGATTTTTTAAAAAATATTTTTATATTTAAAAAAAGAGTTTCCAAGAATTAAATAACACAAAAGTGTATGAAATATGATGTAGGGAATGTTCCCATTGCTCTCACATCTGAAGTTAATTTGGGAGACGCTCTGAATAGCTTTTTAAAGAGTGGATAAACATTGGCATCAAAAGTGTAAATAAAGTTACCAGACAAAGCGGCCGTTCAAAGAGAATTGGCTGGGCAGTTTTAATGGCTGCGTGCAGGAACATTTGAAGATAAAACAAGGGCCTGGCTGATTAGTGCGGGGTAAGGTTCTCCGCTTTGTTTTCCTCTCATGATGTCAAAGGCAAGCAGTGCTGGCAGGCACACTCAAATGTCTTCCCACCCAGAGGCAGCGCCAGTGAGAAGTCCCGTGCCTGTGGGACTCCAGCAGCCCCCTGCACCGCTGCTGCCCAAAACTTTGGTCATACACTTCCAAGCAGGAGCTACTGAAAATCCAGCGTTTAATTTGATGGGTGCTGATCCCTTGGGGAGATCCTTGGGGGATCTGGCTTTGTTGGAGGTGATGGGCTGCTGAGAGCCTGGTCCAAAGCATCTCTGAGAAACCCCTCGCGCTGTCACACCTTGCCTATCATCCACTGTTTCACCCAGGACAGTCTTCCCTGTCCCCACAAATGTTTTGATTGACAGGGGCTTGTTTGATCACAAATATTCTGAAATAAAACAGGACCTTCAGCATTATCAGGTTTAAAATTACAGCTCATTGGAAGAACACGGAGGGTTCTGTTCTCTTCCAGGACACACCTCTCCACCAGCATCAGTGTTCTTCGTGCCAGTCCCCCATGGCCTGTGGAGGGAAGGCAGAAACAGTGAAATGAGATCATGTCAGATCTCTCTTTTTAATCTTTCCAAGACGAAGAAAAATGAATGCTTTTGAACTGACATTTTTGTTTGCATCTCTTGGTAAGAATTTGAAAGGGAACCTTTAGGAGTTGTCTTTGATGGAGCTGTTTGTGAGTGAGAGGCAGTCATGGGTTGGAGTGAATCTCAGCCCTGGCAGCCAGATGCTCGTCATGGGGTGCAGCTTCTCCCTGCCCTATGGCTCTACCAGAAGGGATTTTCCTGGGAGCTGTTGGAGTGGGAATAGATAGTAATACTTGCTCTCCTGCATCCAGCATCCAGCATCCACAGTGCCCAACACTGAGGGCTGCTATTGCACTTAAATATATGTAGCAGTTTCAGTTCCTTCTTCATCTGAGACCTCGGTCATGGCCCTGAACCACTTGATTGGTGAAGATAGGGTGGTAATAACAGAGGCAATGAAAGAAGACGTGGTATAAATCCACCTCTGGGTTGTCCCAGAGCACATCACCTATTTCATGACTAACTGTTCTGCAGTAAAAGTATAAAAAGTACACTTCATGCTGGAAGGCCGATGGGCTGCTCTTGCTGCTGGCATGACCCTGGTGACCCAAGAGTGCCGTGTCTTGACTGACCTAGCCTGGGGGAAGTCTGGTGAATCCACCATGTACCTGCCAACGTGTCAGATGGGATTTGGCTCCCACTGCAATGGCTCACGTGTTAACTGGGCACTGTCATCCTGGGTGAGGTATCAGCTCCTGAGGCTGAGGAGCAAGGGTACAGAGCGTCATCACTGGTAACTCTGCAAGTCCCCATGGCACCAGGACCTTTCCCAGCAGCAGCAAGCACTGGTGTCTCCTGCCTTGTCCTGGAGACCTTCTCTTCATTCCGCCACTGCCCCACTGCCAGAGCAAACCTATCTTGTGTCCAGCCCTGAAGCCTGGGCACCAGAGGAAACAAGCTGATCTGAAGTGCGACCCATATCGGGTAGGATCTACAAGGTTCTTTTTGTAATTTTTCACCTACCTGGGTGATTTTAAGATGGATAAACCCAGGAGAACGTGTTTGCTTTGTCTTTTGCCTGGCTATAATAGGGGTTAACAATGGCCATAACTCTTCTGATCTTTTTTTTTTTGGTCTTGACTCCACAGTTTCTTTCTCAAATGATAAAGAACAAACCTTGCATCGGCAGGGCTGGGAAGATGCTGGTCCCACACCCTTGGTGTTAACCACAAGCAGCAGTAGATCCTCTCTCCACCCCTGGGTGACACCCAGCAGGATGGGGATGCCACCAGCCTGGGCATCAGCTGGAAGGACTGCGTTTACCCCAGAAACTGTGGCAAGTGTTTTATTTCAAATAACTGAATAACTACACGTGAACTCTTCCTTTGCCTGGGACTTGCCTGCTAACAGTGGCTAATTCCTGCGCAAGGGCTTGCAAGCTGAAACGCCCAGCGGAGGGCTGGCAAGTGCCTTTGGGATGGAGGAACTCGGTGCTGAAGAGGTGGCCCTTGCTCATAGGATGCCCACCGCAATCACAGTGTGTTTGGGCTTGCGCAGACTGCCCCCGCACATCAGGAGACATCGGCCTTCGTGCCACTTGTGTAAACTATTACAGCAAAGGGCAGAGGTTAAATGCAGCACATGTGTGGCATCAATTAACAGGATTTCAAGGTCTGTAGTGGAGTTTCAGCTCAAATCTCTTGTGGCAGGTTTGGTTTTCTTAACCCCTCAGATGCCGTGTGGTTGTCAGCCTTGGCTCTGCCATGCTCTTGGGGAGGAACAGGCTTGTGCTGGCTGAGGGGGCTTCCAAAGGGCTGCACTGGGAGGGCTCTCTGCCAGTTTGGGCATGGGGGGACAGGGACACCATGCACCCCATGCCAGCAGTCTGTGGGGCAAGTGGGAGAGGCTGTGCTGCTCCCCGCAGGAGGAGTCCCTGGAGGGGTGTCGGCAGGTCGGTGTACAAGCAGCCCCCTGTCCCATCCCATCCCTCTCTGCTTCAGAACCCCTCTGTCCCTATCTCAGAGTCCTCCTGGGGGGTGGCTGCTCCTGCGTTTGGTCCCCAGCCAGACCCTGCTCTGCTGAGGCACCCCACTGTCCCACCACATGCTGCCGTTGAGCAGGCAAAGGTCCCTACTGGGCTCAGGACTCCCTGGTGCCTTCAGTTCCTGCCTGTAAAATGGACATAGTCACCCCCCTGCTGCCTATGGGGACTGGGAGGAGATGGCTACAGTGAGACGCTCAGCGACAATTCAGAACCAGGGCAGTCTGGATGGAGAAATCGCAATTGTAAAGCTTCACCAGTCTGCAGCATCGTGCCGTCTCCAAGCAGCCATTCAGGGCTGCTCCCAGACAATGTACCCATCGACAGCGCATCTCCTCCTGGATTTATCAATGGTACTGGGGATACTGGGAGAGGGAGTCATTTAAAGGACAGTGGTGTGACCCAGACAGCCCTTGGTGCATCCCATGTCTCCTCCAATTGATCCAGCTGGATGACATGACATCCAGCTGGATGACATGATTTTGCACTGCAGCTCTGCCAAGTTGTCCTCCCTGAGTCCCAGATGTTCCTCCTAAGGGACAAGCTCTTGGAGTCACAGTGCTTGGGAGGCTTCCTCTTTGCTTGGTTGGGGGGGGTCTGGCAAGGAAAAGGAAGGCTTGAGCTGACACCACCATGGAGAAAACCTGAAAACATACTAGCATGGCCTGAAGACTCTGAAAATTGAAGATACATTAGAAGAAACTGAAATGCCCCAGACTGATTGCTTGTGCAGGTTTTTCCCCTGCACAGACTGATAGTTTTCCATGAACGAGTGCTACTGAAGGGAAGCCTGCCTTTGAGGTTTTGGTTCCTGGGGTTCCCAGTCTTGGCTCAAGGGTGGGAACCAGTGTAATGGATGGGTCAGGTCCAGGAGCTCAGTGAGGAACACCAATTCCAATACCACAGATGCAGACCATGTCCCAGGGGACTGCCCAGGGTTGTGACCTGCCTGGCTGGAGGAATAGGACACGTACATGCCCTTCTGCACCTACATACCCCTAACATGCACTTCTCTTTTTTTTTTTTTTGGAAATTAATAATTTCAGTCCCCTGACTGGAATAAAACAACCCAAACCCATTCAAAAGTGCTAGAAAACCATCCATTCTGGCTAGTTTTTGATGAGAGATTTTGATGTATTTTTCAGTCCTGCATCGTGTTTTGATGAACAAAAGGCAGGCCTGAAAAAAGGAGATACTCAGCTCCCCCAGCTCCCAGTGTCAGAGATGTGGGGAGACTTCTGGGTGAAAGATGGATTTGGCCTGAATAACTCCACACAAATACCCCACTGTTTGTTAGCAAACCTGTAAAAATCTTGGTAATCCCCTTGATCTGAAACAAATGGGCTCTGCTGTCTGGTGCTGATTTTATTATCAGACACTGCTTAGTATCATCACATGGCTTGGAATTGTGCCTAAGACTCAATGTTGAGTCAATCATGTACTGGCAGGCAAAGATCTCCCCTTTGCTCTAGATGCATGCTGGTGCTCCGCATGTGCGTGGTGCCCTGGATCCTGTGCTGACCCAAGCAAAGAGCAGTGTGGTTCCCTTGGGACCCCAGGACCCCAGCAGGACTGCTCCAAAGCTGTCTAGATGAGATGGGAGCAGCATAGCACAGCTGGCAGTGTGAGAGCTGCTTGGAGGGTGACAGCTTGGGTTTTGTTGAGTTGCTCCTGGTCTCTGCTCCTGCTGGGGTTGTGAGCTTTGCTTGGTGGCTGCATTTCCAGGGCCTGGAGCTTTGTGCAAACACAAGGTGGGGGAGCAGGAGTAATTCTGGGATCTCAAAGCAGTCCTAACACAATTCCCAGAGTGTCTGTCATCTTGAGCAACTCCTGCCTGACAATCCCTTGGAGATGGAACATAAGACAAGCCTTGAGCATCTGCAGGCTGCTCTGAGGACTTTTGGGCATCCTGATGTTTTTGAGGCCAAGTAGATACCTGGCTGCCTGCAAGGTGGGTGAGTTGACCATGCCCCCAACAACAGCACCCCTGGCCCCGCTCTGTCCCTCCGTGCTGCCCGCAGCAGCTGAACCTAAAATTCGAGCCCCCCAGAGACCCACCATCAACCACGCAAGCCCCAGCTGGTTTTGTTTTGATTATACATTTGTTTCCTCCCTCCTGGGAGTGTCTGACACAGCTTTTACCTCTCAGCGCGTCAACGCTTGACTCCCCCCGCCACCTCCCTCCCCTCCTGTCGGCTCTGCTTGGATTAGCTTTGACCCCTGCTGAACTCTGCTGCAGCAAAAGTGTCAACCCCTTTCACTTTCCGAGAGCTTTCCAGCCCTGAACACTGAGCAGGGAAGGAGTGTCCTCCAACAGAAAACCTCCCACGTCATTTTTTCCGACCCCACGCTCTTGCTGTGCAGCCAGGGAGGGCAGGCTCCGGTCCCTGTGCTTGGCCATGCTCCAGCTGGGGCAGCCCGGGTGACCTGCAACAGAACATCTCTACCCTTCCCCGAGCCAGCACAGGTGTAAACAGGGCAAAAAGGATTTTTAAGGAGGATTTGCTTAGTGGAGGAAAAGTGGTGAGAGAGGAGAGAGTAGGGCATTAGCTATGGGTGTGGTGCATGGGGCCAAGGGAAGGTGCTTTCATACAAGTGTGGTAGGGTCAGTGGCTGTATTTCCGGAGGGGGATGTCCAGCCTCTATGGGATGGATGGGCCTCGGCAAGATGGGAGGGAGAGGAAGAGCTGGCAACTGCCATCAGAAACACAGAAGGCAGGAAGAAGCTCCTCTGACTCTTTCCACCAGCTTTTGACACAGGCTGTGCTTCTCCACACTGAGCAGCAGCAGCTTAAACATTCTGCAAGAGCTCCAAACTTAATGGAAAACCAGCTCATGAGAAAAAAAAAGGACCATGTGAGGAAAGGGCATGAGCTGATGCTCATGTGTCCACAGTTCATCAGTGTTAACGTTTGTGGAGCCAGGAGGCAGCACATGCACACGCAAGCAGCCACCGCATCCAGACGAAGAGCCGGGTGGTGGATGTGAGGCCGCAGCCAGGGAGTGGGAAGGTTAACTCCAGCAACACCAATGAAATAAAGAAAGGGAATGCTGCATGCTAAGGAGTTGCAGATGTTTGGATGTTGGCAGGGATTTGGGTGGAGCTGCTGATGCACAACATGGTTTGCAACAGGCTGAAGGGAGGGAAGTGCCAGGGAAAACTTGCCCCTTCTCTAAAGCCCATCGGTGCTGGGCAGTGGAGGGACCCCTCTCCAGCACAGGTGTCTTGGGTGAGTGATTGGCTGGGACTGTCTCTCTTCCTGAAGCTCACAGATGCCATGGAAAAGGGGTGGTGGGGCCCTTAAAAATAAATCAGCTGCTGCTGGGTCTGACTGCCACTATAGCCCTCTCCATTGGAGGCCCAGAAGCAGCCATCTGGGCAGGTCTAGGGCAACTGATCCATGGAGACAATGGCTTGGTGATGTGATGGCCTCGGTAGCTGATGCTGGGAGGGGTCACAAGCCTATTTCGGTCTCATGGGCTCAGCAGTGCTTCAACACTCTTATCCCAGAGCTGTGCCAAAATGAGAAGCAGCATCTCCTCTGTAGTGAAGAAGGCACCTTCAGAGGTCAGTGCAGTTGCCTGCCTTCGTCCATTAACTGCAGAGATGTTAAAGTTATGCAGCACAAATACAAGCTGAAGTGCGCATTTAGGGCTGCACAGACCTCAGCGTTTAATGATTTTGCCTTATCCTTGGCACAGGGATGGGCAGGGACTTGGCCACGCTACTGGACCTTTCCTCTGCTGGGGGCAATGAGGTCGAAGCCCTTTGCTGCTGTACTCAAGGGAGGTGGTGGGATGGTGGCGACATGGGGGCTAAGGGGTCTATGTGAACCTGGAGCCCATGAGTTTTGGCTCTGGTGTGCGAGTATGGGCAGGTCTTGCTCCTTCCTGGGGTGCCAGCTCTTCAGGACAGGCATGAGTCCCCTTGCTGGTTGGCAGCTGGAGTCCACCCCAGAGGAGATCTTTGGAACCTGCTTTGTGCAGGTCTTGGTGAAAGCCTGAGCCTCTGGAGTGCTTTGCACCTGCAGCTTCAGGCTCGCAAAAGCATCCCTTCCACCTGAAGCCCTCCTGATACCCCGATCACCACGGCTCTTCAGCTGCGCTGGCTCACTGCAGTTTTGGTCTTTGTCAACGGCATGTTTGGTAGCTCTGTGGCCATTGCGCTTTCTGACATGTTTTCTTTTCCCCTGTGATTTTGAGAAATGTATTTGTTTCTTTGTTGAGGAGGGAGAGGGAAAGGTCATCCCTTGCTAGCAACTCATTAAAGTGAAACAATGGAAAGAACAGCAAATGGGCTCTGGGACCGGCTTCTTCAGGCATGTGTGACACTGCCTTTTGTCAACGCAGGAGAGGGGTGGCCATCGAGATGGTGGCATTGTAGGGAGGCCCTCCCACAAACCAGTTCAAGGCATCGCTGGAGGACCTCAGTGTGTGTTAGGGCTTTTGTTTGTTTGTTTTGTGTGTGTGTGTGAGTGTGTGTGTGCAATGCGCATTTAGCCCCGCTGCCATTAAGAAAGAGTATTTTATGAAAATTTTCTCCTTGCCCCCTCCCGAGCTTCCCGGCTTTGACCAGTTCTGTTTCCTTCATGTGGGAGGCAGCTGCATTTGTCTTAATAATTGTGTTTCCCTGTTGCTATGTACCACTGAGGATTTGGTGACACAATGAAGATGTGAAGCGTTCCTTTTTCCCAGGCCTGGCTCTGGAGGTTTGGTTTCAGGGGATGTTCTGGCCTCCCCTCTCTCCAGGATGCCCGTACAGGGTTTGAAGTCCATCTGGCATTTGAAGGGAGAGATATTGCTTAGAGCTGATGGTTGTGCTCAGAAGTGATGCGGAGAAGGAACCACTGCTCTGTACCTGCCGTCCATCTGAGGATCGCTCGCTCAAGTCCATTGCCTGTAGCAACAGGAAAGGGGGGACAGTCACCTGTGGTCATGAAGGATGGCCTGTCTCCATCCACGAGGATGCTCAGCAGCTATGCTTGAATGTCTTGTGGGGCCTGTTGGCCTCCAGACCCTAACCAGCCACTTAATGGCCTGTCGCAAACCCTATCCTATTGGCTGCTGGCTGGGCTGCTCTCAGACGGCCATGGTGTCCCATGCGGGAGCGTGGAGAGCTGCACTGTGGGCAGAGGCTGCTGCAGGCAGCTGTACCTATGCCGTGCATTGCCTACGCCCAACCACCCCTGCCCTTTCCTCTGTGGGGACCAGCCACTTACTGCAGGACCCATCAGCCCTTGGAGGTGGGAAGCACGGCACAGCAAGTGCATCCTGCCCAAGGCACCAGGCTCGGGCGGTGCAGAAGGTCTCCCAGTTTGAGGTGGGACACTTCATTGCACTGGGAAGAAGGGCTGGGCGCAGGGGTCTCAGGCACATTCCTGGAGCAGGGCTGGGAGTGGGACAAGGAGTGCTGCTGGCATGGGGCAAGAGGGACACATGGGGAGCGGGAGCAGGGGAGGGGCCTTGTGGGTCTTACGGGGGGCACCTNGGGCGCCGGGGCCGGGGCCCGCCGGGGCCGGGCTGTGCTTCCCCGCGGCGCGGAGAGGTGGCAGCAAAGGCCCTGGGACGGAGCGGCCGGGGGTCGCGGGGGCGAGCCGCGGCAGCCCGGGGGGGGCGGCTCCCGGCCCNGCTGGGAGTGGGACAAGGAGTGCTGCTGGCATGGGGCAAGAGGGACACATGGGGAGCGGGAGCAGGGGAGGGGCCTTGTGGGTCTTACGGGGGGCACCTCACTGGAGCCCACAAGGCAAAGCCACTGACTCGGAGTGGTCTGGGTGGGAGGGAGGGGAGAGACCTTTGAAAGCAGGAGGGTTGGGAAAGCATTTTAGCTACTGGTGGGCAACCTGCCTCCCAGGCAGTGAGCTCAGGGCCAGAGAAGCCGAGAACCCTTATCACTGCTCTGTCCCAGGCGGAGCAATGACAAAGTAGAAAATTGTTATTTCTTGACATGATGCGTTTATAACGAAAACATGGCAAAACATCCCGAGCCGGCAGCAGAGGCTGTACCCTCCAGGTACGCGGCTCCCGCGGGAGGGGGGAG